>JASAMZ010004960.1:0-66420 GCA_030248115.1 Linhomoeus sp. GSCO2_2 | reverse complement strand
GTCAGTCAAACAACCATGGAGAGAATTTTGGCTTGTTTTAGCGGGTTCAGACCAGACGAAACACGAATACTCAGATGCGAGCTGCGAAGTAATTGAAGGCGCACCACCATACCTGTAACACGCCCCCTCGGGGAGGGGGGGGGGGGGTAATCCGGATTTTGGGGGGAGGGGTGGGGGGGGGGGGGAGGGTTTCCAAAACCGAGGAGGGGGGGGGGGGGGTCAAAATGACATAAAAATTTGTCAAAAAAGCAAGGAAATTTTGCAAAAATAGGGTAAAAAGTGCCAAAAATCGCTTAATTTTGATGCAAAACAGCCTAAATATAGCGCCGCAGGCGAAAATTTGGCCATATTTAAGCGCCGCAGGCGAAAATGTTCGCAATTTTTGGGAGGGGGGTCTTTCCGGCCAGGGCAGGGGGGTAGGGGGGGGGGGGGGGGTGGGGGGTGGGGGGGAGATCTCCGGCCAGGGGGGGGGGGGGGACCCCCCCCCCCCCCCAGCGTTACAGGTATGCGCACCACCACATCCATCCAGCAGCTCATCCATCCAAGTTATCTCACTCAATAAGTGAATGTTGCGTTCAACAACCGAAGTCTCGGCAGGTTTTGTCCCAGTATTGTGCAACTCGCCGACTCGTCGGTCGAGACGAAAACACCCACCCAGAAAGCTGCCGTCGTCGAAGAGAATGAAGTATCTGGCGCGCCAGTTGCGAATGTGCTCGCCCCTCTTCATGAGCCAGCCCTCGTAGACGATCTGGGCACCGGGTTTGGGCTTCTGCGCCGCCTGCTGCTGCGAAGGGCCGCCCGAGACCGGAGGACCCCCTCCGGCCGACGACGGGGGAACGCTCATCGCACACAACTGACAACTCACTCCACACGAATTATCAGGGGGAAAATTACTCTGTGACGAATGGCTTTGTGCGCTGAGGAGGCAGGCAGACAAGAATAAGTTGTCCAAATCCAACAACAGTCTTCTGAAACAAGGCAAGAGGATGTTAGAAGGACTATGCCCCTAGATTTGCTCGCCGCCGAGCCGAGTTGTTTGGCTAGAAGGACGACGCCCTTCAAGGGAAAGTTCGGTCGGCGTCAACTAACTGAGGCGGCGAAGCCAAGCCCCTGCTAGCTAGCAAAGGATGGGATGGAAGGTGGGTGGCACTCACGCCTTGCACAACAGCGTGCATGGGGAAGAACAAGATGAAAGGGTTTCTTTCAAGCCGCTGCTGCTGCTTCTCTAAAGAATGCCGAGCACGCCCAGGCACGCGAATGGCTAAGTAATTACGGCGCCGCCACCTCTCTCTCTCGCTCCGCTCCTAGCTGCCGTGTACCCGCGACAGCTTCGGCGGCGCCAAAGCTTCTCCTCTCTTCGATGCCAGCCAGTGCATCAGTACGCGAGGGCAGACAAACAACTTCTTGCGTTCAACGCAGTGGTTGTTCAATGGACAGTTACTAATCTACGCCCCGAGCGCTACGCCGCACACACGAATTCTACGCCTCGGCGAACATAACCGACTGCACGGCATAATCATACATCGCCAATAAACAAACCATGCACCAATCAAAACCACCAAAGACTGCACATTTCTATTTCTTCCTCTCTCGGGCTGCGATTCCCCTGTCTGCCACTGGCAATGATGCGTGATACAACTATTTGGCACTTCCGCTTGCATCCAACTCAGCTTACGTTCTCACGCTAAAACCCTCTTGCGCTGTTTCACTTTCCGTCTTTTACTTTGTTTGTCTGAGACCTATCGCTTGCAATCTCAGTCAGTAGAGCACCAGACTCTTAATCTGGTTGTCGCGGGTTCGAGCTAAGCATTGGACAATGCGGGGCTGTGATAAGCCTATCCAGTATGTGATAGGCCTATGTAGGTACGTGCATACACCGGCCGGGGCCGGTGTATAAAATATGTACCCCGGTGGATGCACGTACCTACATAGGCGTGCGAAATACCTACGTACACCGGAGAAGGTATTTCTATTTGGCAGTGACTAAAAACCGAACAGCCGAACAACCGAACAGCCGAACAGATACCGTAATCCGTCGAATTGACAACAAAATCTAGCTTTGAAATTCTCTGTAAAATTCGCTCACATCGATATTTTTGTGCTGCGCTGAGTGCATAGAAACGATTTGATTTTGCATGTCACTTGTCCTCATAAATTGAAACAAAACACAAATTTTTTTTTGTGGCTGCACCACGTCCAACTCCTTCACCAATTTAAATTCGTGTAACGCCAACGTCATTGCTTTGTGGAAAGTGGATGCCAGTCGGTTTTGTGTTGCAGCAGCAGCAGCAGAGTCATCGTCAAATTCCATGCAATATGAATTTCATCCCATAGAATATGTTAACTTTTTTCTTCCACAAACAGTTAAACTGACTTGTGGTGCGTAGGATTGGCTTTGAGAGTAGCTCCTGAAGCGTCAACTGTACAACCACTGTTTTACGAAACGAATCGGCAGCGAACCCAATGTCCACCTATGTCTAGCAATAGAGTTGAGCTTTAAAGAACAATTCTTGCAAAATTTCAGGTATACGTGAACTTAAATTGCTTTGAGAGCAAGTGCCAACGACTATTATAGCTGCGCGACGTCAAAAATTGCACAAAACGGCCTTTTCAGATAATTCGACGGATTACGGTAACTGTTCGGCTGTTCGGTTGTTCGGCTCCTGTTCGGCTGTTCGGTTTTTAGTCACTGCCTTCTATTTGGCATCAGTTGAAGCGTGATATTTTTATACTCCACACAAAAGTGTGGATGGAGTATATAGCGTTTGTGCGCGCAACGCAGTAATTTGGACCGGATGGCGTTCGCGCGTGAAGCGGCCGATTTCCAAACGGTCTTTTGCGTTGGGTAGGCCTAGTAAGTGGGCAGGGTGGACACCAAACGGGGTCACGCTCCGGGACCCCGCTGGCGAAAAATTCAAAAATTTAAATTTTCAAAGTACTGAAAATTGGGTTGGGCAAGGTAGAACTCGAAAAAGTTGCATATAATGGTATATACTATCTTTTGATATGTTGTAGCCCTCGATAGTGCCGAACACGCAAAAAAAGAATTGAGTCGCTGCGGGACCCATTTTGGCGCCAAATTTGAAAAATCGCGAATTCTGGCCCCGGGTCAACTTTGACGGGCTGCTGTGCGAGCTAGGTAGCAGCTAGAGCGGCGAGACCACTCTTGTTGCTCCTTCCCAGATGTCCTCTATCGAATGAGCCATGAACGGAGAAAATCGGGCGAAACACAAAAAACTTTCTTACACTGCGACTTTTTCGACTCCAGGGTCGAAAATTGCGATTTTCGCATTTCGGCGTCTATAGCGCTCGAATGCGTTGCCGAATCGTTCCAAAAGTGGTTTCAAACGATTCTGCGCTTAAATCTGGCCCAGAAAAGTATTTTTGAAAAATTTGCAGAGCTACAGTATCCCTGCCGCGTCGGTTTGAATTTTGGGCGTCGGGCCGACTTTGCCAATATTATGCTCGATTTCGGGGTTTTCGGCGGCGCTGATTACGAATTTGACATCCGTTCAGTGTATAGATGATGTTTGATGATGCCAAGATGATTGTTTGATGCCAGGAGGCCACAACAGCAGAGGAGTCACTATGCGTAGGAGTCCAAATTTGTGGAGTATACTGCCTCCCCCGGACGACTTGCCTGGTTGTACTCCGGCAAAATAAATGCCTTTCACACTTGTTACTCGAACGCTTTTGTAATCCGTGTAAATAAATGTTCGTGGTATGTCGCCATTTCTGACTACGCGACTCAACTCTGCAAAACTGGAGCTCTTTCATACATCTTGTTACCTCGTCAGAACCTCGTCATTCTCCATCATGTTGTTACCCACGTTCTAACGTTGAGACTCGAGAAGCCCCTCGTCCAGCCACGCAAAACTGTCCGTCAGAGTAAAGGACCTACACTACAGTGGCACACTCAGTATGAGCCGCATGGGATGTATGCGTATGCCGAATGGGATGTATGCGTATGGGGACATGTGGGATGTATGTAATGCCGTATGGGCCCGTATGGCAGTACTGGCGCACTCAGTATTAATGCCGTTTGTGTGCGCTATTTGCTCGGTGGTGCGCCGAATTCTTATTGCGTTAGTAAACAAACTGCGCCGAATAACTCTACATTGACCACAAGATTCTTTGCAAGTTGTCTAAAACGGCCGCATAAAGAAGCGCATCTCGTTTGAAAGTAGACCTTCTTAGCCGAGTATGCCGAAAAGCAATCTCGAACTGTACTGTTAGGCGGGCTTGGCGGAAAGGCAATTTGTCGCTGAAACAACTTCACATCTTTACACGACACGTCGTCGTGTCACTTGTGGCCTGCAATGGTCTGTTCAAGACTTTCCATAGGTCAAAATGGTGGAAATTCATTCGTTGACAACAAAGTCAAACCTCGCAAATCCAATATAGGGTTGTAACATTCCGGGCGTCTCGTACCGTCCCGCGCTTCGCGAGACGCTGCGCCGCGCCGCCCTCCTTATCGCGAGCGACAAACGACTCGGTTTGAAACGAGACAAACAACTTCGGCGGCGTTGCGTCAACCGACGACACACAGAATCCACAGAAGCGACAAAGCCTGGCAGCTGAGAGCAGAGAGAAGAGCCCATATCAATGGAGAGGAGGGCGGACTACTCCGGGAATCACGGTCGCGCCCTCTCCCATTCGCCTCTCGCCGGAGCCGGCACCCTGCGTCGAACCTTTAGCACCCAGACGCCCAGCTATGGGTGCGCTAGTGGTGGAAGCTCTTTGGCAATGCGCCAAGAATCTTCAGTGGTTCACATTCTTCAGGGAGCAGTTGAGATCAACCGCCAGTGGACGGAGTGCGCTCAAGACGGGTCCACCCCCTCCAGATAGGCCGGTGCACAAGGCCAGGGTGACCAGATCGTTCGGTTGGAAAATCGGGACATCGTCGGCCAGTGTCGACGGCACAAAATTCGACATCTTAATATAGCGCCGCAGGCGAAATTTTCGCATTATTTATTCCATTTCAGTGCTAAAATCACCTATAATGAACTTCGCGAAACACTTATTTGAGCTTAAGAATTGCGCCGCAGGCGAATAATTTGACATTTTTTACCTTCCCTGAACAAAATTTGTTAAACTTGAGCACTGCAGGTGAGATTCAAGCGATTTTTGAGCTTTGAATATCAAATTTAGTTGTAAAATAGCGCCGCAGGCGAAATTTTTCGGTTTCTAAAAGATGTCTAAGAGGAATTTTGGTCGAAAAGCCATAATTTGTCCCGGTTTGGGAGGCCCCTTCAACCGGGATTTTGAGGCGCAAAATCGGGACAATCCCGGAAAATCGGGACATCTGGTCACCCTGCACAAGGCGCGTGACTCCCTGCTGAGCACCACCTCTGGCTACACCAACTACCGGGGCTTCTTCAATCTCTCCATCCTGCTGCTGGTCCTCTCCAACTTCAGAGTGGCACTGGAGAACCTCATCAAATATGGTGCGAGTGCGTTGTCTAATGGAATGGAGGTAGATTCCTCACAAAGAGTTGAAAGGAATCACGACTCACGAGTTGTATGACACTGTTAGACGCGATTCTCGGCTGCAGTTATGTGGACGTTGTTGCGTTTGCCGGACGTGTTCTATTCTTCACGTGGAGCTTTAGCACTTTTGACTAATTACAAATACTGCGCTCGACTGCAGGAATCCTCATCAATCCAGTGGAGTGGCTGACGATCTTCCTGATCGACCCGTCGGCTTGGCCCAATGCCTCGCTGCTGGTTCTGGTCAACGCCTTCATCATAGGGACCTTCTTCGTCGAGTTGGCACACGGTGAGCTTTTGAAAAGATTTTCACCTGATTTGTCTTCTTGTTCACCTCTGACAGTCACACCTCTTGAGCCCGCCAGTCCATCACCGTCCACGGGGGCGTGGCAACGACTGCTGGACTACTGCTTCTACTCTTGTTGCTTCCAGTCGGCGTCATGCTGCGCTCCAGCGCCGCCTCAAATCCCGTCTCGAGGTGTGTGCGCACTGCGCAGTGTGGTGTGAAGATGATTCACTTCGAACTCTAGAACCTGTGTAATGACAGTTTATAATAGTACCACCTTCTGTCTGGCCACGTGAATCGTACATTCCTGCGTCGTTGTGCAGCTTCTCGACGCTGATCATCTACGTGTGCGTCTTCCTCAAGCTGATCTCTTACTGCCACGTCAACCACTGGTGCAGGGCCGCCCACCCACTCTACAGGAAGTACGGTGGGTTGCTGACAGTGCTTTGTTACGCTCTTGTAATTCCATGTATCTGCGAACATGGTGCTACTTTCAGAGACTGGCAAGCTGTCACAAGAAGAGGGCGCGGGCGGGAAAATGGGTGGAAGGAGGCGCAGTAGCCCCCTGAAGAAGATGCGTTCGGTCTCTCCCAACGGGAGACTGTTCAACTCCGTGCAACTGCAAGAGACCTCTGAAGCGACCAGAGCCCAGGTGTTGTGGGGCGTTTCAAGTGGCCAGTTAGTCGTTTTGTGAGAAACCATTGCTAATTAAAGCATATCAGCGAAGATGTCGCATGCCCTCCCTCCCAGGTCCAGTACCCCTCCAATCTGACCCTGTCGAACCTCTACTACTTCATGCTGGCGCCCACTCTCACCTACGAGCTCAACTTCCCACGCTCCCCTGGGAGGCGCAAGTGGTTCATTCTCAAGCGCCTGTCAGAGTCAATCATCATCTTTCTGGTGGTGCTGGCCCTCTACCAGCAGTGGGTTGTGCCCCTGCTGCGCAACAGCATGGAGCCATTCACTGAGATGGACCTCAAGCGCATGACTGAGAGACTGCTGAAGCTGGCGGTGCCCAACCATCTGATTTGGCTGCTGCTCTTCTACTGGGGCTTCCACTCGGTGGGCAATCTCACTGCGGAGCTGTTCAGATTTGCCGACCGGGAGTTCTACAGGTGGGGTAGCGAGGCGAGTAGCTGAGGAGACTGATGACTGCATGGATTACAAGCGTTTTGGTTCAGATCTGTAACGGTTCTGTTCTCTACTTGATATTTGCTTACGTGTTCGTTTTCCTAATGACGTTCATCGAAACTACATCTAAAGAGTCTAATGAACAATCAAAGCAGATTTACTACGCTATGCACATCTGTCTCTGCTGTGCATGCGTGATGGCCAAGGATATCGTGACACCAAAGTACCCCAAGTAGCAAATCCACTGGTCAACATAGCATGAAACATTGCTGCCTGTCCATGCTTTGTCTGCGCACTCTTGATCACCCATTCATGGTCGCGCAATTCATTGGTCACATTGACGCCGCCTCTTCAGAGACTGGTGGAACTCCGAGACCATCAGCTACTTCTGGCAGACCTGGAACATGCCCGTCCACCGCTGGGCCCGCCGACACCTCTACAAGCCCATGCTGCGCTCCGGCTTCTCCCGCCTGCAGTCGGCCACCGCCGTCTTCCTCCTCTCGGCCTTCTTCCACGAGTACCTCTGCAGCGTCCCTCTGGGAAGCCTCAGACTCTACGCCTTTGCGGCAATGGCCGCCCAACTGCCCCTGAGCCTATTGGTTGACAAGCTGGTGGGCGGGGGCACCGCCGGCAACGTCCTATTCTGGCTGTCGATCATCCTGGGACAGCCTCTGGCCATCCTAATGTACGTCCATGACTGGTACGTCATCCAGGTGGTCCAGGGAGGCAATGGGAACAGCGTACTCATGCCACAGGGAAGCAATGGCAGCACAGCCGGCAATGGCGCTGGGTGAAAGGAAAGGTGGTTGTGGTTGGAACGGAGGAATGTTGATGGTTCGAATGGATTTCTCGGCTTGTGACTGCAGTGGGAGATTCTACTAGCGGCATTGTGAATTCTCAGCTTGCGGTACGGCATTCCCCTGTCTGTGATCGCGTCTCGCGTTTTACTCCAACGTGTAGGTTCGGACTATTGTACAGTGTTCTGCCTGTTCTCACCAGTTGTCTTCTTTGTTCCTAGCCTATCGTTGGTTGACTTCTATTGTTTTGGAGATAAAAGGTTTTCGGATGGACAGCGTTTCAAGCTCGGTTCAATCGCAAGCAAGCTGCAATACAATCTCATTATTGCGCGTCGTTTTCGCTCATCTAACAATTTTCAGCTACAGAAGCAATGGAAACCCTGTCAGAGCACGGCTGTCTCACGGCAGAGTTGGATCAGGAGGGCAGTTCTCACAATCTCTGGCAGTTGTTTGCTGTCAAACCCAAACCTGCTGGTAGGATTGACCTGACTTTGTGGGACGGCAATGACGTCGTGGCCATGAAGCAGTTGAATGAGAAAGCCTTGCGCGACAGCGGGCTGTGCAGCAACGCCGGTGTCGGGAGCGCTCTGGCGCAGTTTTGGTGAGTGCAATGGAAAGATTGTGTAACCCAGTGGTACATCTGGTGTTGTGGAATTGGTAGCCAAGAATGTGTCAAAAGTACTCTAAAGACTGCGAATGTCGACTGCAGAGGTACTGTTCAAGCGCTGAGTCGATTCGTGATTGGAGATAGTGCTGCGCAACCGCTACATTGAGCGGCAGACGGACTTGCTACTGTCGGAATTCTCAGAGGGAGTCCGCATGTTTAGGTAGGTAACCATAATTGCCAAATAGATTCTGCCACAACCTTTAGCAATCTGGTCGTCAGTTGTCAGCTGAAGGTGTCAAAAGCCGACGATTCTCCCAGTAGTCTCCAGTTGATCTCGTCCTCTGGCAATGCCAAAGCCAAACTGGAGTTGCCGCTGATGGAAGACCAAGTGGACGCCAAAAAGCATCTGAACTCTCTGCTTCTCCAGTTGGCCAGAAGCAACCGCTCCCTCGCAGAGGTAGTACGTATAATTCTTCCATCAGACTGGTCTCTCCGTGTGACTGCGCGAACGTCGGCTGCAACAACTGCGTTCCGAAAGTACTGCTAGAACAAGAAACTCTTTGTAGACAAAGTTCTGGCCAACAATTATCGTACCGTGACCATTACGTCGCTTAACAAATTTGCATGCTACATTCTCTTCAGGAGTGCCGCTCTCTGAGGTCGGCGCAGGATCGCAAGCTAGCCCTGGGTCCCAAGGCGGCGGCGCAGTCGCAGCAGGGTTCCCAAGAGTCGCCCTCCAAGCAGCGTCCCAAGGGCACTTCCACCCTGAATCCCCACCAGATGAAGAGACGCAAGGCCACTGGACTCGTCTTCACAGAAGAAGATGACTGAGTGACAAGCGCTATTACATGTACCTACATATAGAAGTGGTGGATGTGTTAGTGTGTACTAGTATGGCGCATGTTTGCGGTTCTGATTCCTCCTCTGTGATACGGATACATTGCCTCGTTCGGAGCGAGCAGAAAACGCGCGATGTTGTTCGAGCCGCAGCGAATTTGTGCGATAGCTTACATTCACTCTTACTAGATGGGAGCGGTCGTTGATCAGGCAATCAAATGGGCGTTCGAATTACACGGCTGCCGTGGGCACAGCGCATATACTAGCTCTGAAACCTAAATGCCATCTCGAGTTTGGCTCGGAATCGATGTCGAGTGTGGAACGCACTGTCGCTGCCTGTCGCTTTCTCATCCCAGCGTTGCTTCCTATGCAGTTATCATGAGCGACCTCTCTTCCTGTGTATGTATCCCAGAGTGCACATGCAGAGGCCATTGCAGCGCTACTCGGCTTGTTTGGACGTGTTATCATCTTTCCACTGGCGCTGAGAAGAGTGACTGCCGTTATCAAAGGGGCGAGACATTCACTGAGAGAGGCGGCGCTTAGCTCGGCCATCACTCTTTTGTTGGCCGGATGACTCGGACGTTTGCGGCCAAGCCCTCTTTTGCTTGTTTGCCTTCGCTCGACACCGTCTAGTACCAAACACTTCTCCTGTTAGCTGTGACATGAGGTGACGTGCGTGGCAGAGAAATGACCCCTCTCACGCTTCTCGGACCGGCAGCCTACGAGAGTGAAACGGACGTGATTGCCCACCTGTTTGAAATAAGCGACAACATCAGCGAGTGCATCAAAGACGGACCGGCCATCTGGCCGCGTCGGAGCGTCAGCTTCTACGGCGTCTTTCTTGGGATCTTCACTCTGGGGTTGCTGTCCAACGTGGGCTATTTGGCCTTCTGCTTCGTCTGCTACCGGCAGACCGGCTTCCCCTGGAGGAAGGCCGTCTTCCAGATCAACAAGTCGGTCACTGACCTTCTATTCTGCCTCATAGCGCTTGTGCTGATGATGGTGGACCGGATTGGAGGTCCGCAGGACGACGAACGAGTGGAGCGCGCGTTCGAGGAAGCGCGCGCCACGTTCCCGCTGGAGGAGTACGCCAACGCCACTGGCACAGAGATGCTCAAGGCGCTGCAGGAGCACTTCTTCGAGTACTACGTGAGAAACTACACGGGCTTCCAAGTGCTGGCCGCCTTTCCCCCTTTGTTGGACGCCGCCATCGCCCTAAACCTCGCCATGACTGTCCTGACCTATGGCGCCTTGGCACTGGTTATGTATGCCAGCGCCGCCCACCCCTTCTGGTACAGGACCAAGATGAGAAGGGAGCATGTCTACTGGACCCTCTTCGCCTTCTGGATTATTGGTGGGCATTGCTGTGGCGTACGCTATACAGCACAACATGATCTATAACAGTCATAATACTCTTGAAACCTCTCTGTGCAGCCCTCTACCACGGTGCCCACGCTCTCGACTCGCGGGACTCCATCTTTCCTCTCCTGGAGGAGGTGTTTCACCCTCGCGTACTGTCAGCCCAATACAATGCGCCACCTGGTCTGCTGACCGTCGTGCAGTTGCTGGCTGTGTCTGGCGGCCTTCTGATCGTGCTGACCCTCTATATCGCCTTCTTCGTCATCGTCAAGAGGAGCGGCAGACGGCTGAGCGAGCAGCAGCAGGGCGCCGCTAACAACAAACAAAGGCAGAAGTTGGCACGCATCGCCCACCAGCTGATGGTCAACTTCGTGGCCTTCAGTTTCTGGTTCGTGCTGGTGCTCGTCAGCCTGGCCATCTTCGCCAACGCCGTCCTCGTCAACTACGCGCAGATCGAGCGCTACAGGGACCGTGTCTACGACCGCGACAGGGACAGCGAGCACAAAGAGACGGTCGACTGCTCCAGAGTGTTGAAGTTCTTCGGATGGAACGCCCTATTGTTTCAAGTGACCACTCTGTGCGCAGTGGGCTGGTTCCTGCGCCCCATCTGCGACCCTCTGGTGAACTTGGCCACTGACGCGCAGACAAGGAAGTTCCTGGGAGGTTCCAGGCTTGTGGTCAAGCTGGTCGGCAGCCGGAGGGTCAACGACCACGCAGCTAACTTCAGGGGAGAGAGCCTCGAGCTCTCGTCCAGCAACCAGAAACGAAGCACGTCTGCGCAACGTGATGAAACTGCAACAAACACTTCGCCGACAACCGAACCCGAGTGACACGTGATTGTTGTATGCATGTGTCGAATTATCCGCTGAGTGTACTGCTACCTCCTGCACGGATTGGCAGATCCTGCTGGTATGTACGCCATAATAGGTAATCAAAACGAAACATCTTTAGCGACGCATTTGCAGGAGCACAACTATTGAAATATCATGCAGTACGTCTACATACATACATGGCACCATAAAAGGCTTAAACGTTGATCCGTTTCGACAGAACACGCTATAGGATAGAATACCCTACACTGCTTCTTGACTAAGCGTCATCTGAACGTATCCCAAGTGCTTGCCATGGTGTTTTCGCGAACAACGCACACAGTCTGTATCAACTTCCTCTACAGTTCCGGGTCCGGCAGTAATTGCAATCGATGGCCAACTGCACACAGTCGGCCTCCTCGATGGCCGTCGACTGGCACTTCTGGAGAGCGGATTCGCTACCTTCGCAGTCGAACGTCTCCAGCAGCAGCGGCAAGTCACTGCTCTGCGCCTCCGCTAGCACCACGCGTGAGTACCTGCACGACGCGAAGAGGGCGCAATCACTGTCAATTGCACGATTCACCTTCGTGTACCACCTTCACCCGCTACCTGCCGTAGTAGCCACTGGAGGCGGTCAGCCGAATGCCCAGTTGGGCGCAAGCCACCTTCAGCTCGGTCTCGCTGAAGCCCGCTTTGCACACGGCCAGCCAGCGACCGTTGCGGTACAACTGTAGAGCGCCTGACGTCCGCGTTGCACCACTCGTCAACCGCAGCTGCGCTTGTTCATCCCTGCGGAACATTCGCCGGTACATAACCATTTAGGAAGACAACTGATATGTCTGCATATCATCTCATAACGGTGAGACACGCTCCATGGTGTCGCGCAAGCGTGCACCGCCAACAGGCGTTTCCTTGAGAAGCGTGCTACGTACTACGTGCAGTATGTAGCGCCTACAGTACATTGGTAGGTACAATGATTCTGTACTCGAACAAAGCATGACTATAAAGTTGAATTTCGATCACCTACCGGCAACTGACGGTGATGTCATGCCCCGGATTGCATTCTTCACTTTCGTGGGGACGAAGATGGCAGAGCGCCCTGAACGTCGGACGTTGGTCGTCTTCTGTCGTTGGCCGGCTGCAAACCAGCGCCGGCTGATTGCTGCTGCCTTGATTGACTCCAGTGGCCAGTGAATGGAAGGGCGCTGGCACCCTGGATGAAAAGACGCCAAGCAACAACAGTATGACGTGGGGAATTTCTGCTCTTCTAACCTACCCGCGTATCTGAATGCAGGCTTCTGCAGCAATTTGCAGGCGACCTTCTTCCGAAGTGTCGCTGGACAGGCAGACGGTGTTCCACTGGCCGTCGTACAGCACCTCGAGACGGCCGACGTGGTCGATTGTCGCGTCGTCATTATTGATTAGGCGCATTGGTCGACGCTGCCCGTAACTGGCAAGAACGCGTTCATCGGAGAACGGGAACATCATAGAGAACGGCACCCAGCCTCCAGTCCGAAGATGGCCTTTTCATTAAGTAAGTCTTACTCTTTGTCGCTGCAAGCGATAGTAGCGGGGTCGGAGCAGAGCGTGGACGTGTCCACAAACTCAACGGCGAGACAGTCCAATAGGTTGGTCTCAGTGCCGTCGCATGTCGAGCTCTTCACCTCGTAGTGCGGTCCGTTGTCCGGGAAGCCTAACAAGCCGGCCATCAGAGGCACCGCAGTAACCCTGAACTTCATTCGCACTGCTGTTATTGTAGTCCTTACTCAAGCCACAAATGTGTTGAAGCTCACATTGGGCTGCCCGTCTGCCGACAGACAACTGCCGCCGCTTTGTCATCCAGATGACCGCAAATAGGAAGCCAGTCACCGTGCGACTCGTCGAAAGTCTCCAGACGGCCCTGATTGCCGCCGGTGACACCGTCCACTAGTCGCAGATCGTCCGTCTTTGGCCTGTCTCACCCATTCAGATATTGTATGACCCGCTACCTCGAACAAGGCCACACTACACAGAACGAACGGTGGCTGCTGTGGCGCAGGCTGGCGAAAAAGTTCAACGGGGCGAATTTTCATTTCCGCACGCCTCGCCGGGTAGAAGCCGAGGTTCTCCATGCTCTGTTGCCATGTCTTCCAGTAGATGCCATTCAGTTCAGATGTTGACCCATATCGTAGGTGCAGTTAGGATAGTAGAAGCCGTTGAGGTTTGCAGATGTGCAACGGTTGTACCACCAGCCTCTGAAGTTGTGAGTCGGATCACGACGACGACGACGACGAACGAGACGACGACGACGACAACAACAACGACGACGACGACAACAACAACAACAACAACGACGACGACGACGACGACGACGACGACGACAGCGACGACGACGACAACAACAACAACAACAACAACAACAACAACAACAACAACAACAACAACAACAACAACAACAACAACAACAACAACAACAACAACAACAACAACAACAACAACAACAACAACAACAACAACAACAACAACAACAACAACAACAACAACAACAACAACAACAACAACAACAACAACAACAACAACAACAACAACAACAACAACAACAACAACAACAACAACAACAACAACAACAACAACAACAACAACAACAACAACAACAACAACAACAACAACAACAACAACAACAACAACAACAACAACAACAACAACAACAACAACAACAACAACAACAACAACAACAACAACAACGGCGGCGGCGGCGGCGGCGGCGGCGGCGGCGGCGGCGGCGGCGGCGGCGGCGGCGGCGGCGGCGGCGGCGGCGGCGGCGGCGGCGGCGGCGGCGGCGGCGGCGGCGGCGGCGGCGGCGGCGGCGGCGGCGGCGGCGGCGGCGGCGGCGGCGGCGGCGGCGGCGGCGGCGGCGGCGGCGGCGGCGGCGGCGGCGGCGGCGGCGGCGGCGGCGGCGGCGGCGGCGGCGGCGGCGGCGGCGGCGGCGGCGGCGGCGGCGGCGGCGGCGGCGGCGGCGGCGGCGGCGGCGGCGGCGGCGGCGGCGGCGGCGGCGGCGGCGGCGGCGGCGGCGGCGGCGGCGGCGGCGGCGGCGGCGGCGGCGGCGGCGGCGGCGGCGGCGGCGGCGGCGGCGGCGGCGGCGGCGGCGGCGGCGGCGGCGGCGGCGGCGGCGGCGGCGGCGGCGGCGGCGGCGGCGGCGGCGGCGGCGGCGGCGGCGGCGGCGGCGGCGGCGGCGGCAGCAGCAGCAGCAGCAGCAGCAGCAGCAGCGGCGGCAGCGGCGGCGGCGGCGGCGGCGGCGGCGGCGGCGGCGGCGGCGGCGGCGGCGGCGGCGGCGGCGGCGGCGGCGGCGGCGGCGGCGGCGGCGGCGGCGGCGGCGGCGGCGGCGGCGGCGGCGGCGGCGGCGGCGGCGGCGGCGGCGGCGGCGGCGGCGGCGGCGGCGGCGGCGGCGGCGGCGGCGGCGGCGGCGGCGGCGGCGGCGGCGGCGGCGGCGGCGGCGGCGGCGGCGGCGGCGGCGGCGGCGGCGGCGGCGGCGGCGGCGGCGGCGGCGGCGGCGGCGGCGGCGGCGGCGGCGGCGGCGGCGGCGGCGGCGGCGGCGGCGGCGGCGGCGGCGGCGGCGGCGGCGGCGGCGGCGGCGGCGACGACGTCGACGACGACGACGACGACGACGACGACGACGACGACGACGACGACGGATGCATCGTACCCACCCTTTGAATATGCCAGCGCAAGTGCCGCTGTAAAAGTCGTTGTCTTTGTCGTTGGTAGAGAAGCGCATCTTCCGCTGCTGCTGTGAGGGTGGCGGGATGGATCACATTTAAAACGGCACTCATCACAAATAATTCGGGTGTTGGCACATATAAAACGGGACTGTCACATATAAATCGGCACTGTCACAAATACCCAACAGTTCCACATATAAATCGGCACAATCACATATAAATCGGCACAATCGCATATAAATCGGTACTATCACATATAAATCGTGACTTTCACATATAATCGGCCGCTCGGCGTGTCTGTCCCCTGCTTACAGAGAATCGACTGGCACACGAACTAAAGTGTTTGTGTCAGCAAACGAGCGCTTGTGTGTGTCTTATGACCAGGCAAAATCAAGCGCTAGCAGGGAAGGGGCACAGCCGGCCTAAGCAGGAGGCAAAGAATATGGGGGAGTGTGCATCCCACCAAAAGTTTGCACTAAAACTCTGTCGACGTCGCGCCTGGCGGGTCTCAAACTGAGGCTTAGCGCGACCACCAACTTCAGGGCGCGCTCCGCGCGCCCTGAAGTCGGTCACCGGTCGCGCTAAGCCTAAGCATCGACCCGCCAGACTGCGACGTCAACTGACTCTTGTGCACTGTGGGCGCAGGGCGAGCCTAAGCATAGCCTGAACTGGAAGGAATATTCTGTGTCCGAAAGAAATGTAACGAAACACGAGACGGTCATTGCTTCACACATGTAATGTAATGCAATTTACAGTTTTACAATACCCAGTAGACGTGCAATCGGCTCATTTTAATGGCCGCTGCCCAGTGCCCATTATGAACGCGTTTACGCCTACAAAACCATTAATATGCGCTAGTACCCAAATATATGTGCAAGCACCAAATTATATGTGCACGTACCGATTTATATGTGGAAGTGCCGCTTATATGCGCAAATTCCAGAATATATGTGGAAGTACCGATTTATATGTGACGTGTCCCGTTTTATATGTGACCCGTCATTTTCCCCCTGCTGTGATGGGTCCCCATCGTTGAAGGCATCTCCCGCCGTTCCATTGGATGGATGACTTATGTTGAGCCAGTAGTCTTCAGATTTTGGCCCAATCTGTATGATGGAATAAAATATTTGGGCACTGTCACCATACAATTCATGCTGTCTGCAAACGCCTTACCTCAAAGTGACCATAGAATTGAAGTGCGACGGTGTCGTTGTCGCAGCCTTCGAGCTCCACCAGCAGCTCGTGCGGCTCACTGGTAGTCAAAGCGCGAATAGCCTCCAGTCCAAGCCAGTAGCTGCCGTTGGACGAGCCGAAGCCCTTCTCGTAGTCAGCCCAGCCGCGGTCAAAACTGACCGAGTCGTTTTTGCGTCTGCATGACAGGACCCATACCAAGTGATGTGACAGACAGCTGGCTCTAGTATCACCTCTGAATGACAGTCCAGCCGCCGCCCATCGTCTCCATGTCGCAGAAGGCCAACACGGAGTCGTTCTGCAGCAAGGGAGTGATGGCGTAGACGCCGCTCTCGTTCACCCTCCTCTTCTGCAGCAGCTTGGCGCAGCTGAAGTTCGACGGCCTCTCGCAGCGAGACCCACTCCAGCCGTCGTCGCAGTAGAGTCGGTAGCTGTACTTCAAGCTGAAGATAAACTACTTAGCAATTTGTTCGTCTTCAAACGCCAGTAAGAGACAGTTGATTGATACCTTGCAGCGTGACGCGAGTGGGGCCTGCTTATCCTCGTCGTCTGATTGAAGAAGCGATTCAGTGCCAAGTCATTGGAACGGTGGCTTTCCGTGAAGCTGACCACGGGCTGCTGTTGCGCGAAGGCGGTGGTGTCGCCTTCACCGGATCGAGGCAGCAGGAACCAGTCCTGATCGCGCACGCTGACCTTCAGCTGGAAGCCCTGAAAACACTCCACTAATTGCGTTCATACTATCCGCAGCAAGTGTGTAGGTGCATGCTCATGCAGACAGGTATATATCGAAAATTCACAAGTAATTCTGGCTTGAATTTGCGATTGAGCACAGAACAAAAACTAACCCGAAGTTGTCCTTGAATCGTGAACTTATGGGGATTCGTCCATCCCCCACCATAACGCTTTCTTTCAAAGGTGACTTTCACGTGCTGCTCGTCGTTGAAGTCTGTCAACCTGATCCAACCCGAAGGGCAACGATTGAAGCTGCTCTGACCAATCGTCGAGCTTAAACGGGAAATTCGATTGGGATCAACCAGAGGAGCGCCTTGGAACGTCATCCAAAACGTTTCAGAGAAGAGCTAGAAGCCAGAAGCCACTAATGAGATTCAATTCTTCGAACAAGAAAACATTGCGCCTTCCTTATGAATGGGCTGCTTTGTGTTCCTTTACTCACCCGTCATCCTCGTCGGGCAGCAGGCAGAAAGCAAAGGTGTAGCTGCATCCCCTTCGCATGGGAAGTGGCTCGCCGAATGAGGCGTCGCAGGGCCGTCCGTCCTCCAGACGACCGCCTTGCGACTCGAACCATTCCAAGTTCACCTCTGCCACGAAATCGCACTCGACAACCGCCGACGCCGCAAGGAGCAGAACGAACACGCGCTGCAAAGGATTCGGGAGCCTGCCGCGCTTGAATCCAATTCAGTCAAATCCAGTCAACACAGACATGAATAGTCGTGACGATGGAGGGCGCCATTTGAAGTTGTGTGCTTTTCTTCGCCGCTGCTACTTCAACGCGCTCCTCAAGTAAAGCTGTCGGCACTTCTCCGCAACTGACCACCGCGATATAAACACCCGTGAGACTGCCTGATTCGAACCGACAGAGCTAAGTGGGCGAGCCAGACAGCCGCGGCGCCGAAAAGAGCGGCGCTGACGGTTTACAGTCGACGCCAGGCGCCGTAACACCGGCCGAAAAAATTCTCGGGTTTCGCCCCTGTCTGGGGTGAGTCATGCGTTGACCTGGGATCTTGTCTCGCTTTGCGCCTATCATGTGTGACATCATGTGCTTGTTTAGCTGAAGTGGACAACAATGTTCGGTTGAAAATCGCTGAGGGAAGAATTTAGAAGTGCTTAATCGGCTTGACTTCGAATATCACTTGTCAACAGAAGGCAAAATGAACATCATTATATTTGCATTATTAGTTACACTAAATAACTGAATACGAATTTCTAACTACAGCGGTACTTTTATTTTTTATTCAATTTCAATCCAACCGATTGATTTTGATTTTGCTTGTGCATCATTTAGTTTAGCTTAATTGATCTAGCCAACTTTGATTTTATTTTGCTTATTCTTTCAAGTTTTACTTAAATATTTTAATTTAATCTAACATAACGAAATTTTCACGTTAGTTTGGTTCTGAGACTTACGACCTTGGAACAAGTCACAAGGCGCATGGCCTGGAATTGTTGTGCTCGCTGACCTTTTCACGTGACGGTGCAAAAAGTCAGGCAGGGATCATGTAGCCGTTTAGCTCGGGTTTCAAACTGAAACGGCACCTTTGTTGTTGTTGTGGCGTTCTGCAGAGCGGAGCGTTCTGCATAGACTAGCAGTAGTGCGACGCCAGTGAACAATCCTGGAAGATCCTCAGAATGGAAAATGGGCGAGAATCCAAAGGAGAGAAATGACGCCGAGTGCGATGGCAAAGACGTCTCAACGGGAAGCTCAAGCTCTTCGGCCAACTCTCCACCATTGAGTAATCTTGTCAGTGGGAGAGTTTCATGTGATAGCCGATGAGGGCGTTAGGATTCTTGTACCTATCATTCCGTTCACACTAACGCTTCAGGAACTGAAGCAGTACGCGATGGAGAAGGTACTGCATTTCACAGGCATCATCGGCAAAGTGCTCATCTGCAAAAACCTGACCACGGGAAAACGTATCGCCATAAGGTTTGTTGGGCCTAAAGAAATTAGTGTGATTTGGTGATTGGAATTTTGCTAAGTTGAGTCGTTCGTCCCGTCAATGTGATGCGCTGGCGAGCTACGCAGTCGTTCAACCGGACCGGACTGAACCTAGTGTCACTTCTGGTTCTGGACTGCGTAAGTGACGCGCACTGTTCAACTAATCATTGATGATCTTCTGTACACTACACACCAAGTAGGGCGATCCATATGCCATCTAATTACTTACATTCTTCAATGATTGACTGGCGTGTATTTATTTTGCTTCCTCTTCTTGGAGTTTATTTGGCCATAGGTTACCTCTGGGTTTGTGGTGAGGGTGGCCTATTCTGCCATTGTTATTGAGGGTTCTCTATGGCGCAAACGGGATGTTTCGCGTCAAGTTCAAATGACAGATCCCTATCACAACGATTTACTCACTTCGTCATTTAAGAATGAAGTGCGTTGAAGATACGAGTGGCCAGTCGTCGAAGTGGGTTTTGTCAGATATGGCTAAAGAACAGACGACGTATCGTTATCCAAGTAGGCCACCACACGAAAGTCTCTGACGTGGAGGCTGTGACCTCCGTGGCAGCCAGCGTACTTCCGAAAGCGAAGGAAGTTGCTCGGCTGGGATTTTGTCAGGATTTGGTTCGTCGTCGGCAGCCCTCTCTTCTCGACCGTCTCCCAGTGGTGGTAGGCCGTTCCCAGGGGCTCGTTCGTTCTGGCCACTTCGGTCTCTGGAAACTACTACTGTGTGTGAATCCGTGTTACTGAAGGCAATAACTTCAAGACCCAAAACTTTCCCAACCGCCGTCCATGAGGGCGATCTCCAAGGTGGACTTCCAGTTGCCCCAGCCCTGGTCCTTCCACTGGACGCTGACCTCCAGCGCCTTCACTCTTCGGGGGAGAACAGGGCCGTCGAAGTAGGGCACGGACTCCATCAGATGCATGGGCCCGTGGTAGTCGAAGTCTTCACCATACATCACCACCATTCGAGGAAGGAGGAAGAAGAGACGCTTGCAAACTCGCGCCAACTTTGTGATGTCCTCCTCATTGAGAAAGCCGGCGATCTGCCTGATTATCTCAGGAGGCAGCTCCAGCAAGTGGGAAGGAACATCGTCAACTGCGTTAGACATTGTGCGTGTCTTGGGCTTTGGGAACTCACTCCGCTGCGTGTGCAAGCTTTGTAACGCAGCAAGGAGTCGAAACTGCGCGTGAATCAGACAAGCTGGCAAGGGCAGAGATGTTGAATATTCGCAGCACACCATCGGTGGTCGGTTGCACAGCTGCACGGACTCAGCACAGTTCCCCCCCAATCGTTACAAGACACTACATACAAACTGTAAATAATGCCAGTGAAACGATCGCTTGGTCATTCCGATGACGTCTAACACCAAGTCGCATAAAACGGCCGATGAACATGACGTGTATTGTACATAGTTTGTGGTTTGGTTCACTGCCACTCAAAATGTACCCGATCTCGCTTCGCAGCTACACGTGCACACAATAGGCAAGGTTATTCGTTTTGCACGCACCGACATACCACGAGCTGCGAGACGGCCACTGATAAGCAAACCGAGTGTGTTACCCGCGTACGAAAACTACGTATGTACTCTAGCATAAAATAGTGGAGGACACTTGGCGTTGCTCTTCCACTGCCACTGCCAAGAATAATTTCGACGCTTCAGTACCAGATAGCTTGTCTGATCAAGATGGTTAACCAACTTCAGTTCTGGAATCCCACCTTTCGGCTGCTGTTGGCCTCCGCTGTCCTTTTGCCTGTGATCTTCTATCCTCCCTGCGCCAGTGGTCTCAAGATCCTGCACACGGTGCCCACGCTGACGGAGAGCGTGGTGATGTTCAACTACCGTCTCTCGGAAGCCATGGTGTCCCAGGGTCACGAGGTGACCATCTGGAGAAGCGAGGGAGGGTTCGTCTCCTTCACTGCCAAGAGGAAGCGCCAACCACCCGAGGGCATCAAGGAGGAGATCGTGTCAGATGCGCAGCTATCAAAGAAACTGATGGACTTTGCGGATAAAGTGATTGGGGACGTCGTCTGGAAAACGGTGGAAAACGTCTGGAAGAAGCTTTGAGTTTCTCGTACTGTTGCAGTTTGCGCTTTCTCCTTCAGGATCTACCCAGCTTCGTGGCCTTGAACGAGTATTTTGTGAATTTCTCAAGAGAAATGGCGGACAATCAACTGCGACACGCGGAAGGCATCTTTGAAAGACTACGGAGAGAGAAATTCGACATAATCGGGCTGTAGTGCGAGAACGAGGACTAACGTTTCAATCTTGTGGGCTAATGACCGTTGGCTTAGATATGCTTCGATGACAACCAGGGTCGATTACAACTGACCATTCTTCGATGTTAAAGAGAGTCGTAAACCACCGTCCAGCACGCACTACAGCCTATTTGAGTGTGTCATTACTCCATGCACTTCCCTCTGTTGCTGGCCGGGTTGCTGGAGATCAAGAACGTCATCGTGGCCAGCACTGGACTCTACATGCCTGCCAACTACGGGGAAGTTCTATGGCTGGCGACTAATCCCAGTTACATACCCTACTTCATGTCTGACACGAGCGACCGGCCCACTTTCCACAAGAAACTGTTGAACCTGGGGATGCTGGCCCTCAGTCACAGGGCAATGACATACCTACCTGTGAGGTTATGAGGCTATCCCAGCAATTAACTGTGCTCGTCTTGTCATCAAATCGCGCTGATTCCGACGCTCGCTTCAGGGAAGCGTCCACGACGTCCAGAACCAGTTGTGGACGGCGATTCCCAACCAGGATCGCGAGTCCCTCTGGAAGCTGCAACTGAAGGTCAAGGGATTGCTGATCAACGGCCATCGGATTCTGGACTTCCCAAGACCACTGTCCTACGGCATCAAGTACCTTGGAGACTTTAAGAAGAAGAGCGCGGCAACTGTTGGAAAGCTGGACGGCAACTGGGAAAAGATTGTCTCTGACGGCCAAACTGCTGGAGTGGTAGTGTTCTCTCTGGGAACCGTGGTGAACACGACAATGATGCCCGCTCACACAAAGGTCTGAAGGTGACAGGTCTGAGGACGTCTGCACATAGTCAGTCCACTAACAAACGCTTGCAGTCAGCCTTTGTGGAGGCCTTCAAGCAGCTGTCCAACTATACAATCGTTTGGAAGTTCGACATTGAGGACATCCCAGAGGCCAAGGGCGATCCCGCGCTCTCTCACGTCCACTTCGCACGATGGATTCCACAGAGGGAGCTGTTGAGTGAGCTACGATGTGCTGACGCTCGTGACTGAATGGTCATCCTTCTCTGTGGTTGCTCCTCTAGGGCACCCACGGACCCGACTGTTCATCAGTCATGCCGGCTACAATAGTCTTCTGGAAGCGTCTGAAGCTGGCATGCCCACTCTGCTGGCGCCCATCTTCGTCGACCAGTACTTGAACGCGCAGAGGGCCGTCAGGTACGGCTGCAGCATTAAGATCGACGTCAAATCAAAGGACGTGTCGGCCGACGCCATCGTTGAGGCGGTCAAGACACTTATCGAAGATCCCAAATGGGCGGCCAATTCGGCGAAGCTAGCGAGACAGCTCGGCGACGTCTTGATCAGTCCTGAAGAGGAGCTGACCAGAAATCTTCAGCAGTTCGTGAAGACTCCCAGTAAATTCTTGATCTTCAGAGAAGCCCAGAACATGAACGAGTTGCAATATTATGGCCTTGACGTTTTAGCGAGTGTACTGGCCGTTTCGTGGTTTTTTCTTTATTAATCATAAATAAATCATAGAACCTGGAACTGGAGCATCGTCACTACCAACCAAGCTTGGCACCATGTTTGGTTGTTTCGCTCTGTAAAGAGGTGTGAAGGCGCACGTGAGGAGGGCAAACGCAGTGCGAGGACAGAGCAGCCAGAAGTAGTGTGGAGAGGGCGGAGGCGCTCCCGCAGCGTTACACACAGTCGCTTTGTTGACACACTGCAATATGTACAGCTAGAGGGCAGTTTATTTTCGCAGCGCGCTTCCATCTGTTGCAGCGGCCAGAACAGGCGACTATAGAGCGCAGTGCTTTTCAAAATGAAGCCGCGCGCTCTCTTGTTGGCGCTAACCGTCTCTTTGCAAGTATGGGTGGGCGAAAGCCTGAAGATCCTGTTGACGATGCCGACGGCCTCCGAGAGTCACGTGATGTTCAACTACCGTCTGGCAGAGGCCATGGTCGGTCTGGGCCACGGGGTGACCATCTGGAAGACAGAGGCAGCCTTCATGTCGTTCGCAGCGCCGAAGCCACGCCAGCCGCCCCAGGGCATCAAAGAGGAGATCGTGGCCAAGGTGCACGTCGACCAGAAGATCTTGGACATTGGCGACGAGCTCTACTCCAACATGATCTGGACATCGGTTCGAGCTTTCTTGGACAGTTAATAAAGTGAGTTTTCGTTAATGAGTATACCTAGTTTTGACCGTTCAGGATCCGCCCCCTTATCGCAAATTCATCAGCACGTTTGGCCTGTTCCTTCAAGAGGTGGCCAGACAGCAGCTCGAGTACGCCGACCAGCACCTGGAGAGGCTCAAAGCGGAGAAATTCGACCTAATCGGGCTGTCTTGGGCGTTTTTCGTTTCCTCAAATTCTATTGTTTTGTTCCCACCACTTCCGCTTCCGAGAAAACACCTTGAACCCGTTTCCTGATGTCGAATAGGATCCAAAGGTTTTTTTCGTCTAACTACCATGGCGCGCTGCTATTGAGCAGACTCCAATAAGCGAGAATCGTGATCCTCTACAAACGCTCAATGCAGTCCCCTCCAAGTGTGCTACTACTTCTTCCGTTTCCCCAACTTCCTGGCCCACCTGCTGGAGATCAAGAGCGTGGTGGTGGCCAGCGCCGGCATCTACATGCCCGACGTCTACGCCGAGGTCCTGGGTCTGCCCACGGTGCCCAGCTACATTCCTCACATGCAGCACAACGGCGACGACTACATGACCTTCCCACAAAGACTCAAGAACCTCGGATGGAACGTCATGACGAATCCAGCGGTCCTCGGCCTTCCGGTGGGTGGTGGATTCCTCACCTTGTTTATTTCTTGGACTGAGGATGCAGTCTTGGATGATTTGGAGGAGTCTGAGGTACACACGCGCGCGATTTGGCGGCTCGACTATGTACCGTGTATCGATTGGCCGGCATCATTTCATCTTGTCTTCACGCACAGCGCTAGTGACACAGGCAGGTATGTTTTCTTTCTACCACCAGCTTTAAGTTAGATGCACCACCCCGGATGCACCTTTGAACAAGATGATTGACGTTGGTATACAAGATGTTCGACTCGATAAAAGGTATGGATTCACTTCATTATGTGGTTGATCGTTGGGAAAGGTCTACAATTCTATAAACACAACAGACACATTTGAAACTTTCATATTAATTCGAGGGCGGCCTGTACACTCTGGAGGACGAGGAGTGGCGCTCTCCTCCCAATGACGACAGACCTTCACTGTTCGAGCTTCGGCCGAACGTCAAGGCAATTCTCATCAACGGCGACCAACTACTGGACTTCCCCAGACCACTACCATACGGACTGAAGTATCTGGGAGACTTCAAGAAGAAGCCGGCTGCAGCGAAGGAGACGACGAAGAAGAAGAAGTCGGTTGTGAAACTGAACAAAGAGTGGGAGAGGATCGTGTCAGATGACAACAAGAAGGGCGTCATCCTGTTCTCGCTTGGGACGGTGGCAAACACAACTCTGATGCCCAGCCAAATGAGGGTGCGTTGTCCGCTGGACCGCTGGAAAACCCCATTCACGTTGCACATGCCAATTCACCACTCATCCACTGTTTTGGCAGGTGTTTTGTTTGGTCAAAGTACCGCAACTGAAACCTTTCAGGGTGTTCTCGCCGGCGCCTTTAGGCTTCTCTCAAACTACACTGTCATCTGGCGCGTTGACACTGAAATTCCTGAGATCTCAGCTGACCCAGCCGGCTTCAGCCACGTTCACGTCACCAACTGGGTTCCTCAGAGGGATTTGTTGGGTGAGTGAATGAGTGGTGGTGGCATTCAATGAGCCCATTGTAGGAGTACTGTTCTTTTCGATTCAGTCCACCCTCGCACTCGCCTCTTTATCACGCACGCCGGCTACAACAGTCTGCTGGAGGCGGCCAAGGCTGGCGTTCCAGCCCTCTACACCCCGCTGTTTGGAGACCAGTACCCCGACGCCTTCAGAGCGACCCGATTCGGCTGCGGCCTCACCATCGACATCAAGTCGAAGACGCTCGAATCGGCCGACATCGCCAGGACCGTCAACCGGCTCATAGACGATCCCAGCTACGCGGCCAATTCGGCCAGACTGGCCAGACTGTTGAACGACCAAATCGTCCCATCTGAAGTGGAACTGGCCGCCAACTTGGCGCAACTGGCCAAGATGCCCCCAGAGCTGCTGACCTCCAAAGAGGCCCAGAAGTTGGACCAAGTGACCTACAGCAGCCTGGATGTGATCCTCGTGGAAGTGGCGATGGCAATTGCTCTGATTGGGCTGCTCTCTGAGAGGTAGCAACTGACGACCACTAGGGAACCTTACTTTGCTCTTGTGAGAGACAGCAATTGACCGCAATGGAACCCTAAGTATACAACGCGAAAACTTTGTTTCATCTTATGCACCATTGGGAATGTTACACAACATGTTCTTAGTCAAGCCATAACCCGATTACTAACAGTCCAAAGGGCTTGTTTCACGAAGAATCGTTTGTTGTGATGTACCGTCGCGCCGAAGATAGAATTGAGATCGTACACGCGACGTGATTCATCGGTCGAGAATCAGACCGGTGTCGTTCGATTCTTGTGGCCGAAGGGCTCAGAGGTCAGATTGGGTGCCATTGGAGTGTACATATTGTGCATAGCGGCGATAAGTATGTGCATGATGGGTAGGGTTGGTGAGAAGGTGACGCTGGTAGTGTAGCTGATAAGAACTAGGGTACATCGCCATGCAAGAGGCTACACTTCTCAATTACTTCCCACGTCAACATGACACCCTTCAAATTCTGTTCTCTAACTACTGCCATTCTGGCGGCATGCTTAGTGGAAAGCCAGTCTCTGAAGATCCTGCACACGATGCCCACCATGTCCGACAGTCACGTGCTGTTTAACTACCGGCTGGCGGAGGCAATGGTGGGTCTGGGACACGAGGTCACCATCTGGAAGAGCGACGCCGCTCTCGTCGCCTTCTCCAAGGCCAGAGAGAGGGCAGTCCCCAAAGGGATCAAAGAAGAGATCGCTGCCGAGGTCCACTTCGACAAACGTCTAAGAGACGTCGGCGACGAGCTGTTCGGAAACGTCGTGTGGACAACGGTATAAATGCGAAGACAATTTGCGAATCGCCAGACGAAAGCAAAGCTGGTCCCCGTGACTTCAGGAGACTCCAAAGTTCAGCGCCATGATGTCGTTCTTCGGCAACCTTTCAAGGGAGATGGCCAGGCAACAACTGGAACTCGCCGACCAGCACATCGCAAGGCTTAGAGAAGAGAGATTCGACCTGCTAGGGTGGTCTTGAGTGCAGCCACTGGAGCAGAGCACTAGGCTGGACATCGACACGCAGACGAAATGACAGTGTTTCACCGCAATAATGGGGCGTCATGGATAGTCAGCTATCTGTATGTAAACTCTAAACAAGAATTCTTCCAATAAGCGTCCCTCCAGACTACTTCCATGAACAGCGGTTCCGTCGAAGTGGAAAGGGGAGGAGCGTTTATTGGGGTTATGCTATGTACATGA
The DNA here is from genome assembly GCA_030248115.1 of Linhomoeus sp. GSCO2_2. NCBI lineage: Eukaryota > Metazoa > Nematoda > Chromadorea > Monhysterida > Linhomoeidae > Linhomoeus > Linhomoeus sp. GSCO2_2. The sequence goes on along the minus strand of JASAMZ010004960.1, from coordinate 39,821 downwards.
GATGCTTCAGAACGCGCTTAGATATGTAAGGTACACAGCAATCTCTGATCAGCATGGGGCATTGGCCTGCTGTCGTCGTGGCTCACTCAATACCTCCACTGTCAGTCTGCCACTACTTCTTCCACATGCCCCTGTTTCTGGCCCACTTGTTGGAGATCGAGAATCTGGTGGTGGTCAGCGCCGGCATCTACATGCCTGACGTCTACGCCGACGTGTTGGGGGTACCCATTGTGCCCAGCTACATTCCCCACATGCAGAGGAATGGAGGGGACCGCATGACCTTCGTCGAGAGACTCAAGAACGTCGCTTGGAATGCCATGACCAACCCAGCGGTCATCACCATGCCAGTAAGCTAAGCTCTCAGGGATTGTTTTCTGTTGCACTTATAGCCTTCCAGTATCAAACTGCAGCTATACTCAAACCCACTTATGTATCTCGCGAAACATTCCAGGGCGGCATGTACAGCAAGGAAGAGGCTGAGTGGAGAGCGCCTCCCGACGACGACCGGCCGTCTCCCTTCGCCCTGCAACCTAACGTGAAGGCGATCTTCATCAATGGCGATCGTCTGCTGGACTTCCCCAGGCCGCTTCCCTATGGGGTCAAGTATCTTGGAGACTTCAAGAAGAAGAAGAAGTCGACTGCCAAAGAAGTTCCGCATAAGTTGAGCGAGAAGTGGGAAGCGATAGCTTCCGATGAGAGCAAGAAGGGAATCGTCGTCTTCTCGCTCGGCACCGTCGCCAATACAACGCGAATGCCGGACTACATCAGAGTGAGTTCCTAGGTAGCGTAAGATCCACTGAACAAGGCAAGGAGGTATGCAAGGGACGCTAATCTCCGGACCATTTCAGATTGCGTTTGTCGACGCCTTCGCGTTGCTGACAGATTACACAATCGTCTGGAAGTTTGACGTCGACATACCAGAGATCCAAGCAAACCCAGACAATTTCAAGCACGTCCACGTCAGCTCTTGGACTCCACAACGAGAATTACTTGGTATGCGTTGAGTCAAACAAACTTGCTATTGCCTACATATCTGCTGAGTCGTCTCCGTTGCTATTCGTCGGTTCGTCGAAGTGACTTGTTAGGCATTTGCTAATGTTAAGTAACGTGAGTGAAGCGCCTGGTTCCTAAACTTGGAACGCTCTAGCTAGACGCATGCCCATCAACTCAACCTCAGTTCATTCAGCCCACCCTCGCACGCGTCTCTTCATCACGCACGCCGGCTACAACAGTCTGCTGGAGGCGGCCAAGGCTGGCGTCCCAGCCCTCTACACCCCACTCTTTGGAGACCAGTACCCGGACGCGCACAGAGCGCTGCGCTTCGGCTGCGGCGTCATGCTCGACATCAAGTCCGAGACCATCAATGGGGACACCATTGCAGCGGCGGTGAATCAACTCATCGAAGACCCCAAGTACGCTGCCAACTCCGTCAGACTGGCCCGACTACTGAACGACCAGATCATCTCCCCAGAACGGGAACTGGCCGCCAATTTGGTCCAAATGGCCAAGACGCCGGCGAAATTCCTCATGCCGAAGGAGGCTCAAAGATTGGCCCAGACGACTTCTGTTGGCCTCGACTTGTTGTCTGGTGGGGCGGTTGCGGCGGTTATGCTTGTGAGAATTCTTTCTGCCTCTTAGAAGTATTCCTTCTTGCATCTGCGTATTAGAGATTGTTGTTGGTAAGGTGTTCTGTGGTGATGCGGCTCGTCAGAACGTTTCGCTGCGTTCTTATTACGAACCATTCGCCGTTTGCTGACCGTTTCTCACGGTAACGGCAAAGCTAATCTAACGACTCTCGAGCCCGTTTCCAGTCGAGCATGCCTTCATCTGAGGCAGCCGAGCGGGAGACAGCGTTGGCGGCGACGCGGCGGTGCGTTTCTAAGGGGACGGCGGCTCCTCGCCTCTCCCTCTGGCTTTCATCACTTCCGAGCGCGCGCGGACGGACTAACTAATGCCTCTGCCCCGAAGAAAGGGCGCCCGCCCGGTCGTGTCTTGTTTCCTCGAGTAGTAGAGAGAGGGAGGGTTGTGTGGCTCCGCCTTTTGGCCTCTCTCTCTCCCTCTGAGAGCCGCGAGAGAGGCCGAAATCAATCTCGGAATGATAGAGTGAGAGAGAGAAAGACACTAGACTTAGCCGGCAGGCGACGAAAGAGGTCGGCGCCCCCTGTCTCAAGACCTGTTTTTCCTTGAGGACCCGCGGGTCGCGAGAGTTCGACAGCCTTTCAGGAAGATATTTGGCCGGTGCCCCATTTCACGCTCTAATACTAGCGTCCTCCACTCTCAAATACTTCGAATCAGCAGCGGGCGATGTCGACGGCCGTCAAGCAGACGATGGTGCAACTGGACAACGTGCGCAGCCAGGTGGAGCAGCTGAGGATCGAGGCCTCCATCCAGCGGAAGCGCGTCTCTGAGGCTTCGAAAGAGTGAGTGACAGGGTCACAATGCTGTCGCCGATCTGTAACAGGGAATGTTTCCCTTGTGTCATATAATGAGTGGCAAATGTTGTCTGAGCATTCGAGCCAATTGATTGGTGAATAGGAATTTGCGTGGACGAAGTCGATAGAGTTGTTTAAAGGGGTATACTCCATCCACTTTGTTTTGTTGCAGCCTGGTCGAATTCTGCGAGCGCGAGAAGGCTGCAGATGTGCTGCTCAGCGGCATCTCCGATTCTCACAATCCATTCCATGACAAGAAGACGTGCGTGCTGCTGTGACGATGACCACCAGCTTGCAGTGCATAGTACGGTGTGTGTCCCGTTGGTCAATGTTCCGCCGCATTTGTCACTTTTGGAGCGTTGATGGAACGCTGGCCGCGCTCGTTTTTCGGGCAAATTTTGTCTGACAAATATATTGTCAGACAACACGATACAAGGAAAACGATATCATTAGACAATAAACAACGATTTTGGCTCTTTGCCAATTCCCCGATTCTACCACGCTTACTCTGTCTATGGTTGTTTCTCAGTCGAACGATGAAAGACAAAATTTTTGACGGTCAAAATTCAAACCACTCTCTGGAACGTTGAAGCCTGGAACATTGGTCAAAGGGGTACAGTAGCATTACTTCCCTAGCAGCGAGCAGCACACCAGCGAATGTTGTGTGATCACCCCCCCCCCCCCCCCCCCCTCCGGTGTTCTGCGAGAACGTTGTCCAACTCTCGCTGCAAGGCTCCGCCATATGGCAACCAGTGTATAGACGTGCTGGCAAATAACAGGTGCGGAACATTTCTCTGGGTTCATGCGTTTTGTTTTGGGGTTTCGAACGTCTCGTCGGTCGCACCCTTGTCTTCTGATTGAGTCACTGTCGTGGGTACGTTGTACTGGTGGCTGATGGGAACGTATGTACGTCTGTGCCTCTCGCTGTGGCGGAGTCACATTTCAAAAGATAACAAGACGCGCAATTATGGGCCCGTGTGAATGAGACAGGCGGGCGGTTGCCTTTCCCCGCCCCGTCCACTAACGAGCTTCAGTGGGCCCCTCCTATCTCATGGACTGCACTCCACCCCTGAAACGATTCTTGAGAAAGCGCAAGCGCCCAGGAAGCTGGGACCATTTCCAGCGAGATATCTACGAGTGGCGGCCTATCTTTAATGACCGGGAGCCCTCTCTCTCTCTCACTCAAGCGCACTCCACTTTTGACCGCCGAGCCGCGAGAAGTTGGCGCGCTTCGCGGTGAGTCGAGGCGGCGAAGCGCGTGAGTTGCGCCCAAATGGACCTCGGGTCGGCTTCGGCGCCTTCGCGCTCATTTCCTGCCGCCGGCCGGCGATAAAGGCTCCCCCGCGCGATTGTTTGCCCGGCGGCAAGACGCCCGGCGGCCACTTGGCCCCTATACACTGCCCTTCCCGCGAAACATCGGTTCTGACGGAAAAATAACAGTTGGCACTTCGACCTATAGCGCCTTCCATAACCTCCGTAGCTTCTCTTGGGCCAGAAGACGAAAGGTCGAATGACAGGCGCCCTACTCCAAACGGCAGACTTCCAGAAACTTCCCCGAGAGGAGGACGCCGCCCTTTTGAGAGTTGTTTTCACCCGCTGACGCTGATTAATCCCACTCGACCGCAGACTGACAGTCGGGCAGACAAGTTTCTTCACAAATATGAAGATGAGGGTGGAAGGGGTGGTGGTAGTGCCACTGATCTGGTCTCTGCTGGATTTTGTTGGAACAACCACAGCAAGAAGAGTGCACTACACGAGAGAGCGCTCCCGATCCACTGGAGGAAGCAGTGTGCCACCAGCGACGGACTACTATGGCCAAGCGATGTCAGAGGGTGAGCCATTCATGAGCGACAATGAAAGCGTTGTGGGACCAGACGGACATTGTACTGAGGGAGGTCGACTGTTCTAGTGAATAAAATCTCCGCACGCGTTGATTTGTCCTTCTGGTGAAACATTCGCTTGGTTTTCAGAAGCGCGCTACAATAGACAATCTTCCGCTGCAGGCCTGCGCTTCCCCGTGCACCGCTGCTACAGCTGCATGTCCGCCCACTATCGGAACAGTTGGAGTCGTCTAAGGGCCGTCTATCGGCTGCCCAGAAAGGCCGCTTTCACCGACGCCTGCGACGACGAGACTCTAGACGTCTCCGCCCTGCCCACACACAACTGCACGCAACTCTGCGTCACGCTCAAGGAGAACATTGTAACTGGAGGTTGGATGGATGTAATTGCGATTCACTTCCCCATTCACGCCCCCATCCCCCCCCCCCCCCCCCCCCCCCCCCATCCCCCTCCCTCATACCCCAAAAGGCCTTTCAATTCTTCGAGACAACGCCAACGGAATAAATGGAGGCGCAGCCGTATAACCCACATTAAAAGCGTCATGTACGCTATAGTTATTTATCGCTACAATGAAACGTCTTCTTTCAACTTGCTAACTGGCACTGCAGGCATGGTCGTGGCCAAGGGCTACGTGCGCGGCTGTATGGGCCAGGTTCTGCAGGGGCGCTTCAACGCCACCGCCCTGAGAGAGAACCAGCTACTGGCCAAGGACCTCTGTCAGATTCTTCCCCGTCAGCAGCTGCTGGAGACTGAGAGGAGACTCTTTGGACGAGTCAACATCTGCACCTGCTATGGGGACAGATGCAACGGCGCCGCCTCCGCCTCCAAAAGGCCGCCTGCTTCCTCGGTGGGCGCCCCACATTGGACACTGATCCTTGTGATCCTCTCGACCGTCGCCCTGAGCTTCGCCTCCACAACAGCATCATGACCATGAGATGACGCGTGGGTACTTCGTACGATGTTTTGAAAGCGCCATAACGATTGATGATCGTCCGTGCGTGCGACGTTTGTTTACTTTTCGTTCAACGTCATTCGACCTCCCTCCACTTACACCTGAAATTTGGGGTACCAAGGTCGAGCGGAAAAGGGTTATTAAATATCACGCCGTGTAATGAACTTCGTCGAAAGTATGTAGGGTGGGCCTACATAAGAATTCAATGTGCGCTAAACAGTCTTCTGACGTCCCAACTCGTAAATCCCACCGTCGAAGCTAAGCGGCGCGGCAGATGGGACGTGTTCGTGTCAAAATTCCTTCACAGGTGCTAGTTACAGTAGGAGTGTTCCGGCTCTCAAATCAGAGAAACCAATAATATGGCCCAGCGGCCGTCCTCCCGCAAACGACCATTATTGCCTTGTTTGCGACGTTTTGTGCCAGTTAATCGCGTCGGCGGGCGCGCATCACTTCTCTGCGGGCCGCGCGGAATGAGAAGAGACGGGTGCACTCGGAAGAGACGTCGAGCGATCGTCGAGCGGAGAAATTCGTTAGGTGCGTCTGCAGGACTATGCTATTTCTGGAGGGAGTGCTGTGCGATGAGACAGATGCGACTCGCGCCGCGAAGAGTGCGAACAAACAAGACTAACGCGGACCTGACCCGAACTCGTACGCAAACGGGATAGGTACTTACTGTCCTTTCGCGCTATCGCCCTCGTAGTGTTCCGCATTGTTCTTCCGTACTCACTGAGTCACAACAAACAAACACGTCAACATACGCATATAAGTCTCGCTCGAAGTGCACTCCCGCGTCACTCTTCCAAACTCACACCCAAACACTGCCTACGTACCTGAGTCAACGACCCTAACCAAAACGAGGAAATCAGAATGCCTGCCGACCGACACGACGCGGAAGCCGATGGCGCTCTGTTCGACGAGGCGACCGAGGCCTTCTTCGACTACAAGGAGAACTGCGCCCTGTACAACTACGTGGAGAAGCCCCTGCTCCTGAGACTGATGGGCCCTCTGGAGGGAAGGACGGTGCTGGACGTCGGCTGCGGCTACGGCGCCTACAGCCGACTCATGGCCGACCGTTTGCTCGCAAAGAAGGTCGTCGCCCTCGACGCTTCGGAGGCGAGCTCAGATTTCCGTCTTCGCGTGGTTAATTACGCCTGCGTGCGTGTGCGCTGAGCGACCAATGGATAGTTAAACCTAGATTCGGTGTCAGTTCCACTGGCAATCAGTTACTGTTAAAACAAAACCAAAAAACACTCTTATCACTGAGTCAAAACTGAAACGAATGCCATAACTGAAACTGAAACCTAGTTCAGTTCGGACTGACCAGAAACTCTTTTCAGTTTCAGTTTATGTTGATAAGGTGGCGCTGGCTAAGTATCAGTTTCAGTATCAGGCTTCCCATCTTTCAGTCCCAATAACTGAGCGTCTTTGTTATCGAAAGCCCAGAAACCATCAGTTATTTTGCCAAAGTGATGTTCTCTCAGTGGGCCACTGAGCAATCGAGTGACTTGGATACTTTGCGTTTCAGCATATGCTAGAGGCAGCGGAGTCGTTCGGCCGCTCGGAGCGACTGACCTACGTCCAGCTGGACGCCACCAGGGCTGCCGAGGCCGAAGGGGGTCCATTCGACCTGGCGCTGGTAAACTTCGTCCTCATGTATCTGGATGATGAGAAGGAGCTGCGCAGCGCCTGCAGAGCCATCTACGAGGCTCTGGCTCCTGGGGGGAAGACGGTAGCGTTCAGTTCGGTTTTGAATATGAAGCACTTGTACTGTAATGTCGAATCTTATCACCTACGTACAATGTGTATATCCAGACGTCTTGTCCAGCGGTCGTCCCGAATAGCGTACGTATAGTCCAAGCAGAGTTCGCTGTTCAGGTGGGTCTGGTGCCCCTCTGCAATCAGAAGACGGAGTTCTCCGTGGAGTACGGTAGGCGCTTCCTGGGCCGCCTGGTGCCCGACCAGTCGATCGACGCCTCCCAAAGGCCCTTCCACGGCGAGGGGGTGGAGGACGGCGCCCAGGTGACCGTGGCCTTCTTCCAACCGGGCGGCGAGCAGGAGAGCGCCCGCGTCGACATGCGCTTCTTCTCGCCGAGGAAGTACGAGCGGGCCTTTCGCCTGGCCGGCTTCCACGCCGTTCGCTGGCACAGGGCCGACGTTGTGAAGGAGGGAATGGAGAGGCTGGGCAGGGAGTACTTCGAGCCATACCTGCAGCCACAGCCCAAGTACATCGCCTTCGAGTGCCTCAAGTGACGAAGAGGACGGCGAGTAACGCTCTCTTGAACTCTCCCGCGCCGAAACGAGCTTCCAGCGGCATACTTCTGCGAAGACCGCGAAAATTGTGTTCTGCCGACATGAACTCATGCGAATATGCACAGCTCTTGGGTGACGGATGACTTGCGATAATCAGTGGTCTGTACATGATTAGGTACCTTCAAGGCAGCCAACATCATGTTCAGGGCAGCTTGAATCATTTGCTACCAGTGAGCTATGTAACGCATGAGTAGCGGACTCCGGGCGGGCGCGCATCATATCGGAAAGGCTTCGAAATACTTTACAAAAGTATCCAGTATCCACTTTTTTACTCTTCCACTGTAGAACACTCACAAACCACTCTGTGTTAATACCAGGCAAGTCGTCCGGGGGACGCAGTATACTCCACAAATTTGAACTCCTACGCACGGTGACTCATCTGCTGTTGTGGCCCCCTGACACTCCCAATCGGAAAACTAATGCCGAATTCGTGATCTACATCCCAGAATACCCCAGAATCGACATACAACACCCCTAACTTCCTATGGACTCGCAGAACCAAAATTCTGCACTTGGGGTACGGTAGCATGCAAATTCGTCACATCTATGTTCAAACATTATCTAAACGATAAACGAATGCCAAATTCGTAATCAGCGACCCCCAAAACCCCGAGATCGAGCATAATATTGCCAAAGTCGACCCGACGCCCAAAGTTCAAACCGACGCGGCAGGGATACTGTAACCCCGAAAATTTTTCGAAAATAGTTTTCTGGGCCAGATTTAAGCGCAGAATCGTTTGAAACCACCTTTGGAACGCGTCGGCAACGCATTCGAGAGCTACAGACGCCGAAACGCGAAAATTGCAAATTTTCGACCCCGGAGTCAAAAAAGTTGCGGGAAAATAACTTTTTTGTGTTTCGCCCGATTTTCTCCGTTCATAGCTCATCCTATAGAGGACATCTGGGAAGGAGCAACAAAAGTGGTCTCGCGGCTGTAGCTGCTACCTAGCCCGCACAGCAGCCCGTCAAAGTCGACCCGGGGCCAAAAATCGCGAATTTTTCAAATTTGGCGCCAAAATGGGTCCCGCAGCGATCCAATTCTTTTTTTGCCGACTCGGCACTATCGAGGGCTACAACATATCAAAAGATAGTATATACCATTATATGCAACTTTTTCGAGTTCTACCTTGCCCAACCCAATTTTCAGTACTTTGAAAATTTAAATTTTTGAATTTCCCGCCAACGGGGTCCCGGAGCGTGACCCCATATGTCGTGCAGGTTGCCCACCCACTAGGCCTACCCAACGCAAAAGACCGTTTGGAAATCGGCCGCTTCACGCGCGAGCTACATCCGTTGCAATTTTCTGCGTTTCGCGCACAATCGCTATATACTCCACACTTTTTGTGGAGTATAACAAGCTGTGTGTGTAAAAAGTTCAACCTATACTTTGTGTCTGTCAAATGTTGGTGAACAGTATAGTGAACTTTGTACACATCGTTAGCCGCATCTGGAGAAAGTGTCTTGAGAACGTGTACCACAATACCAAGTGCAGCTATCCCCACGATACGGTTGTCTGTACAGCTGATCTGAAGCTCAGTGATATCGCCGCGTTCGCTATATGTTATCGGCATGATACGACGCCGTTTATCTGATGTTTCCTACCTGTGCGAAAACGTCACATCCAACAAAAAAACTTGCTAAAAGTTTGGTGCGAGCGAATTCCTGTGTTCAGCGTACGCATTTCTGTTCCAGAATGCACCTTCAACATTATCATCAATGAACAGCTGTTCTGGAAATCAGACGAAAATCTCGATTTTGCCATTTATTTAAAATTTTAATTCTAAATATCTCGAAATTGGAATTTATTAAAGATGTAAAACTGTGTCACAAATTCTTATTGGCATACGGCCTTACCATTTCCGCGTTTAAATTCGTCAAAAAAAGACGTTCTATATTTGTTAATTTATGGAATTTTGAAAAATAATCACGTATTTCTATTAAATTCCATATTTGCAAAAAGTTTCTCTTGCGTTACAAATTATCCGCAGTCTATACTCTTTCCATTTCCGAAGAAATTTCGCCGCTATATCATCAGGTGAAAAAGTCGATTTTTGACATTTCCATTTTTTTATTGAAATATCTCGAAATTGCAATTTTTAAAAACTGCAAAATTATGTCACAAATTCTTATTCGCATACGACCTTTCCATTTCTGCATTCACATTTGTCAATAAATGACGTTGTATTTTAGTCAATTTATGCAATTTTGACAAATAATCGCGTATTTCTATTAAATTCCACATTTGCAAAAAATTTCCTTTGTGTTACAAATTATCCGCGGTCCATGCTCCTTCCATTTCTGAAGAAATTTCGCGGCTAGCGCTTCAGACGAATAAGTCGATTTTCGACATTTTCGAATTTTAATTGCGAATATCTCGAAAACGCGAAATTAGCAACACAAACGGACACCGGATCCGTACTCAGCGACCTCGACTCTACTTGACCACATATGTCACATATTTTACTTCGGTGCCACGGACGGACGGACGGACGGACGGACGGACGGACACACAGACAGACAGACATTGTCATCCGTATATATACACCTCGCCGCGCTGAGGCGCGGCGAAAAAACAACTTCACTTTTTTGAAACAGCTTGTTTGAACACACCCTGGATATGTGGAACTGCCGGGTATTTGTGACAGTGCTGATTTATATGTGACCCAAATCCCGCTATATGTCCGGTAACACTCGAATTATATGTAATCAGTGCCGTTTTAAATGTGATCCATCCGTCCACCCGTCCACAGAATCGTGATCTAATCAACAACTGGAAGCGTTTCATGACACTGACACATTCTCGGCCATGGCACAACGTGTTGTCGAGAACCCAAACCATGTGCCTATGGCTCCACGCTTGCCGCAGGAGGTGTACCGGGTGTCCCATAAATCCAGCCCCCCCCCCCCCATCCACAGCAAGCTATAGAAAACTCTACGCAATGAAACTTGCACAGATTAAAGACCAATGTCTCACATCTGATACCAATTTTCAGCGTCATACACCCACTCACGCAGGAATTATGGCGCGAAACGCAAAATTAGTCGCGGCTGTTGGCCCTCGTGGAGGAGGCCGCCCAGCAGGAAGAGGAGCTGGCGCGATCTGATTTGGGGTCGGCCGATCGACTTTGCTTCGAGCGTTCGCATGCGTGCTATGAGATACAATTTTCGTTCCAAAACCGTTCGAAAGCTTGTTTTGTCCTCTTCAAAACGGTACAAGTCGCATCAAATTAGCTCCAATGTAGCGAAAGTTGTGGCTCACAGAAGCCAGCGAGTCTTCGGAAATTGACCAATTTTGCGTTTTGTGCCACAATTCCCGCATGAGTGGGTGTATGACGCTGAAAATTGGCATGAGATGTGCCAAGACATTGCCCTTTAACCTGTGCAAGTTTCACTGCGTAGAGTTTTCTACAGCTTGCTGTGGATGGGGGGGGGTTGGATTTTTGGGACACCCGGTACTGGTCGGCGGTTGCAGCTTCTTATCCACATCGACCTCCTCCTGAAGTGGAGATGCGGGCATCATACTCATAGGCAGGTGGAGATACCATTCTGCATTAATCTATTCATTAATCCAACTCGACCGCAGACTAGGCACCTACTCTGGACAGGCAATGGCAGAGAGTGAGTCGCGGGCGACTGAATCGGTTGACTCATCGTGGAACACAACACAAAACAACAGAGCGACATGAACCACGAAGGTTTCTTCTGAATCTGAATGAAGTGTCTCTATCCGAATTGTTATGTGCTCCTGTTGAAACATCCGCTGGCTTTCAAAGAGCACGTACAGAAAACACTCAGTGTCTGATTGTAAGAGTGAAAAGGTCGGTGAGGGAGTACGTCGAGCCATACCTGCTGCGCAGCCAAAGTACATCGTCTTTGAGTGCTTCAAGAGATGAAGAGGACGCCGAGTCACATATATATGTCGTAGGCGGTTATGCAAACAGGCGGTGGTGCAAATTCTGCTCCTTTGCACAAAGGCCGGGCGGTGGTGCAAATGTCCCCCCCCCCCCCCGCTAGACGCCGCGGCAGAGCGCGCCCACCCACCGAGCGGCGGTCGCTATCTCAGATCTCCCCCCCCCCCCAAACGCCCTCTCATGCAGGGCCATCGCGCGCGCGGTCTGTTTGGCACTCCGCCGCTTGAAAAGCGAAGGAGTGCTATAGGAGCGGTAAAGCCTACAGTTAGCATGTCCGGAGCTAGCGCTCGCTACGAAGCACCTAGGGAGCCAAATTTTTTTTTAAAAGATAGCTTATGACGACGCGCAGCGTGCTCGGGGGGTGAAAAAATTTCGGTGGTGGAAGAATTTTGCGAAAATTCAAAAATTCAAATTTTCCGGTTCAAATATAAAAAAGCACGCCATAACTTTCGCAAAAGTGGCTCGAATTTGATGATTTTTGGATATGTTGTAGCCCCCTGGATGCTCTTCAGAGCAAAACCGGAACGGGCTCCCTAGGTGGTCCGACGCGGGAGTACGGTAGAAAATTCGAATTTCAAATTTTTTTTCCCACGTTTAAAAAATCGTAGCTCGAGATTGCGACGGTGGATCCTCCCCATTAGAATCTTTGACCTGCACACTTCTATTACCTTTCATTCGAGACCAAAACCGCCGAGATCGGTCTTGTCGTTCGGGAGATCTGCGGTGCCAAAAGTCCCGGGTCCCGAGCGGAAAATTCGGATTTTCGACTTTGAATGGATTTTTGGGCCGGAAAGCGTGCTTTTAGCGGCAAATTGACCATTGCAACGTGTTCAGCGTCAAAAGTTGGTCTAGACGAAGCGTCTTGACCATTTTGAGGTACCGTATCCCTGCCGCGCCGAATTTTTGAATCCCGGGGTCAAATTTTCGAAATTGAGTTTTCACTTGTTTCGGGGGTTTTCGACGACGTTGAACACGAATCCGGTGTTTGTTTTGCGATTTTGAACGCCTTTACCCTGCTTTCGGCACCCGGCCGGCCAAAAATTGGGTCCCGGTGTCGAATTTTCAAAATTGCGTTGACAGTTGTGTATGGGCTTTCTGACGCCGCAGAACACGAATCCGTCGTTTGTTTAGCGATTTGCGGTGTATTTAGCCTGATTTTGGCCGAATACTCACGCCCTGTAAAATTTCGCGAAATTCCGAAAATACCGTCCGCCATTGATTTTGCTGCGCCTACAGTACGCCGTCCATATAAGACGCGCTGAGAAAGGCGTCTACGCACGCGCAATAGAACCGAATTATAGGAGCGTCGTACTGTAGCACTACGGCCACCGACGCCGTCCACCCCCGCGGGGGAACGCCCGCTGTGTAGCGTAGATAAGGCGCGCCTGTGCACCTGGAGCGCCGCTGGCATTCTACATCATAAGTGGCTATAGACAGTCAGCGGTCAGTACAGCCTGCTCCAGCCTCCAACGCGTCACTTGCGCCACATCGGCCTCTAAGTGTATGGCATCTGCTTAGGCCCACCCCGGGCTATAGACCTTAGTTCTACACTTGGGAACAAACAAATTTAATGGGAATGCAACACTTGTTGGAGTTTCTGTGCCCCCGTCTGCTAAAACAATCACGCGGAGTGCCTATCTGACACTCAAGGAGTGTCACGTATCACTTGTTTATAACAATGGGCGACTCTTAAAACAATGGGCGACTTTCCTGTCATCTATCGCGAATCTTCAGCGACTTTAGTAAAGCACGATAGGCATCCGCTGCACTCGCGCTTCGTCAGTCGGAAGAAGAAAGAAACCGTCGCGGCCACGAGAGGCGCCAAGAGAGGCGCGGCCGGCCGCCAACACACTGGCGCGCCGAAGAAGAGGAAGAAAACGACTAACCGCCTCAATCAGAACATCCAGCGAAAATGCTTTCAGACATTAAGCCGCCGAATAATTCGTCCGCTCGTGACACTCTCGTTGCTCGCCTCAGTCGATGTGCGTTGCGCCAAGTAACAATTGGTTGTTCACTTTTGTGATTTTCATTGTGTACGTGCAGTGATGCGCCGTCTTTGCTCGTTGTGTTTGAGTTGTCCGCTTGTCGTTTCGTCGACTCGTTTCAATCATTCGTTTCCGTGGGAGCCTATTCGTTCCCTTGTATCTTGTTTCCGCTCTCAGGCGAGGACGGAAACAACGGCACTTTGGCCAAGCAAACACACACGCTGTTTGAACTTTTGAATGCGCGCGTCTCGACGCGTAGTCGCGTTGTCCACACAACCTTGTTTTATAATTTGAATTGTTAACTCTTCACCCCATTTTACAGTTTGACGGATGTATCGTACAGCCCACAATTTTGCCAACGGGACCGCGCGAACTCAATACCGTCTTCCACAAGGCGCATTCTTCCTCATTCGCAGGAACACGTAGTTTCGGCATTTCAGCTAACTTCAAACAACCCACTCAAATGCTAACTGACTGCTAAGACCTGGTCCATTCAATGTGCGCTCCCCCAGGCACGGATCCAGGGGGGGGCCCAGGGGGCCCGGGCCCCCCCCCCTAGAGCCCGGACTGTAATACTGAGCGGGCCCTTGAAAATAGGAAGTAAAGGCCCACAGATGTAAAAATTTTCGCCTGCGGCGCTTAGATGTGACAAAATTTTCGCCTGCGGCGCTTAGAAATGGCAAAATATTTGCTTGCGGCGCTTAGAAACGGCGAAATTTTCGCCTGTGGCACTTAAAAATGGCAAAATTTTCGCCTGCGGCGCTTGGAAACAGTAAAATGTTCGCCTGCGGCGCATAGAAATGTCAAAATTTTCGCCTGCGGCACCTAGAAATGGCAAAATTTTCGCCTGCGGCGCCTAGAAATGGCAAAATCTTTGCCTGCGGCGTTTAGAAATGGCAGATTTTTCGCCTGTGGCGCTCAGAAATGGCAAAATTTTCGCCTGCGGCGCTATTTAAGGGAATTTCTCGAAGTCTATACATTTGGGCCCCCCCTGCAGAAAAATCCTAGATCCGTGCCTGCGCTCCCCTATAGATGACAGATAACAAAGAGAGCCGCCGCCCTGCTGCTTGAGGGGGGGGGGGGGGGGTGATACGATGCATGCACTGTTGGCCTGCACGCCGCTTGAGGGGGGGGGGGGGGGGAGGGGGCGATAGCTTTGCACCACCGCCGGGCTTTCATGCAAAAGCAGCTTTGCGCGCAGAATTTGCACCACCGCCTGATTTGCACAACCGCCTACGACATATACACATACCATACTCTGTTTAACTCCGAACCGCGTCGGAACGAGCTTCCAGCGGCATTCTTCAGCAAAGATCACTGCGAAATCATATTCTGCCGACATAGAGTATGCTTGTGTGAACGTGCACAGCTCTTGGGTCAGAGGTTACCACTGGTGGGCAATGCACAATCAGTCGGCTGTACATGTACGATCTCAGTCTTCCTCCATAGGAGCCAACATCTACAGGGCAGCTTGAATCACTTGCTGCACACACTGAGTTTTGCGCCACCACAACTGGTACATACGTACAGTACATACCTATACAACGTTCGCCATGTCTAGCAGGCGGTGCGTGCGACTGCATGAGGTGTGACCGACCGAGCATCCATCCGTCAGTATTCCAGCGCTAGCCGCTTGGTTCAAGTGTGAGCAAGACACTCCAAAAGCTGAGGAAACGTAGTACGCACATTCGTGAACTGAGACCAAGAGAACGAACCGACAAACCGCCTCGCGACGGGAGGTACGCCAAGCCGACAAACGAATGAGTACGTACACTAAATAAATAACACCAATAGTCACAACTGGGCAACGCGCCACCCTCAACGAAATGAAGTACCTATTCTGACTGGTTTGGACAACAAAAGAGAGACGCGGCACGACAGAGTTCAATTTTCTGTTCGTTGCGTTTTGGTTAATCACCACCTCCCCATCAACAGACGCCACAGACCAACAGTAAGAGAGCCAACTAAGCCAAATTGTTCACAGTGGAGTTGTCGTCGTCTCGCAGCTCAAGATAGCCAAAGGCGTCTCCGCCGCTGGGACCCTAAAGGCCGACTCAGACAGCTACAGTATGTGCATAATCTTAAAGCGAACGCCGTCGAAGTCTTAAGATGGTAAGGATTACAAAGTGGCACTGAGTCTCAGTACACAACAGCCTCTACAAATGGACGGAGCATCACTTATTTACTTCAATATTAGCTCTATAATATTTTCTTATTATTAGCAAATACAAATACAAATGAAGCATTCTACACGGCAAGCCAACGATGGCATCTCAGAAGCCAAAAGGTGCTCCCACCACTGCATCTGCCGGGTCATCACCCAGCGCGCCGCCGAATTCCCCGCCGATTGTCTTGTTGTCGAATGAGATGTCGGCGGTCCCGAAGCACTCCAGAGACATTCTCGTGAGTTCCCGTCTGTACAGATGGCGCGAGTCGACGCAGCCGAAGTGCTCGGTCGTCTTTCCCCGCTCGTGGATGCTGTAGTGGGAGTCCAGCGATCTGGAATGGAACCGTTATTAAACCAGAATGCGGTCACGCTTCTCCGCAGCTTACAAGCGGACAAGTGTCATCGAAAGTGCAGCAAACAAGGGGGAAATATCTTGTACCTTTTCAGATAGGTTTTGTAGTCACAGCCGTCGAATGTGCAGCCGAGCGGATTGACGCCCTCGTCTTCGGACATGTGCTTCCAGACGTGGCGCATGGTCCACAGAATCGTGATCTGAACCGCAAGAAGTGTTTCATAGGGCTGACACATCCGAGTCATGGCAAAATGTCTTGTTGCAGCGTTCAGCAATCAGCAAAAATTGTTAACTATTGTAAGCATGTACATACCATCTCTCCGCACTTGTCGCAGGGACGCCTGGCACCGGCCGGTGGCAGCTTCTTGTCCACAATCATCACCTCCTCATCGCCCTCCTGAAGTGGGGACGCGCGCTCTGTCTTCCTTCAACCACCCTTGGGATAATCACAATCACAAGAGAAATGTCAACCTGATGGTAGCTGGAGGCCCCTCCTCCCATGGCAGAGAAGGCCGCTTCGTTCAGCTCCTGGGGAGACATCAGCGGCAGTGGCTGTTGCTGCGGCTGCTGCTGCTGCTCAGAGACGGCAGGGCTATCCGAGAACGTGTCCACCAGAACCTTCAATGGCGGCTGCAGTGAGACCACTGACACCCCAGAGAAACAAAACAATCCACCATAGAAAGAGGCTGAGTGGGAAGGACGCTCCTGCCTCCCTTCCTGGCGGTTGCAGTGACAGAGGGGAAGGAATGTCGGCCGGCGCTGCCTCCAGTGCCCTTTGGTTGAGGAGCCTCCCCTCCATGTAAAGTGACGGCCAGCTGGGCGTTGGTCATGTCGCGCTTCTGGCCCACATCTGGGAAGCAGGCCCTGCGCCACTCCAGGTACTGCTCCTGAAAGGCTCAGAGAAACCAGTTATAAACACAATCCTGACTTGTGTTTGTATTACGGTACTATGCACTGTGTCAAGGAGTTATTGACGACTCCGACTGGACTGTACACTTTCCACGCACCTGCAGCTCCGTCCGATTGTCAATGACCGTCTGCGACTCTTGCGGGTGCTTGGAGCGAATGTGCTTCTTGACCTCGCTCAGGGAATAGCTGGTCCCATAGAGGCAGTGGGGACATCGAACGGCGTCCGGCCGACGAATGTGCACCGTGTAGATGTGGGCCGAGGCCATGGCGTCGCACACCTCCTTCTGACACACCTGAAGTGAAAAGTTCAAGGCTTCAGGTATTCAGTCATGTGGTCAGACAGTGTGACCTGCGTGGATTACCAGAAGGGAGACATTGGAAGCATTGTAGAATAAACGTGTAGTCTTCAGTGACCTGGCAGATGAGGAAGCGATAGAGTCGGCCACCGACGCTGGAGCCCATCTTGGAGACCAGGCTGCCTTCTGGGGTAGCTGAGACCTGCTGCTGCTCCACGTGACGCCCCTCCTCGCTCAGACGCCTCTTCCTCAAGCTTGTAGTGACCGAATTCTGAAGGTCGGTCGCCAATCTGCATCGGTAATTTCCACAACATTGTTCAGAGACGGAAGACCACCGTTGAACTCTTCGGGGGTTTCAGGGTGTGGACTGCGATGGCCGGCGACTGGCCAACCGTCTTGTTCGCTCTTAGCCCATAGGGTCTCAGCATGCCCAGGGTCTTGACCACGTTGCGCGCGTCCGGGCGCGACTGTCGCTGCGCGTTGTCCGGTTTCCGATTCCTCAGGGGTTCCGCAAAGCAGGAGGTGTACACGGCTTCGAAACCGGGACACTCGTTCTTCGAAGCGGCGCCGCCGCTGCCCTCGACTGTGCTCACTCCCACGCCAAACTTGGTGGACACTGCCACAATGGATGATTGGATGTGTCAAGGAATGACCACTGTGTACATAGGTACACAGAAAGTGAACGAGTAAGCCACTCACTGCCTTTGTGCTTCCAAGTGATGTGGACCCGCGCGGCCGTCAGAGATTTGCCCACGTAGTCGCAGTAGTTGCAGCGTCCCTTCGGCTGACTGCCGGCGCTCTGGCGCGACCACTTCTGCACGGCCTCCTGGTAGTGGAGCGAGCCGTGCGTCTCCATCTGTCCCTCTGGAACCTGTGAATTGGTAAAAGATCCAGGTTACCATGTGAGTCAGCAGCTGACAACCATGCACAATCCATCTGCAACAACCAACCTCCGTCTTGCAGAGGGCGCATCTCTTCTTGACGGCCGGCCTCTCGTCGGTGATCACGGGCTCGTCGTCCATCGACGCGGCAATGGCGAAGGAGGAGTCGACTGGCGGCAGGAAGAGGTTGAAGATGTTGCTCGCGTTGTCAACTTGCTCTTCTTCGGTGCCTGGAATGTGCAACACTTGGATTTATTGTCATGACAATAGTACCGCTCGACAGCGCACCTTTGGTCGCCACAGGAGGAGAAGCGCTGTTGCCCTTCTTCTGCTTCAGGCCGGCCACCATCTCCTCCAGCCGGTTCGTCTTCTTGCGCTTCGCTGAAGTGGGCGACGAGATGGCTTCGTGCGGCGCCAGCGCCCCCATCTTCTGGATGCCGCCCGCGTTCACGTAGCGCTCGTGACTGTCCGTGGAGCTGAAGTGCTGTGGACTGACTGACTGCACATCTGGGATCCATGGATGCCATCGACGGCGGCGCACCCGAAGAGCTCCTTCTCCTGCCTGTCCATGTCAGAGCTGGACTTGAGCAGCGCAGAGACGGCGTACTCGGCCCTCTCCTCCCGGATCAGTTCTTCGGCGTTGCGGCGTCCAGACGAAGAGGAACTTCTGGGACCTGACAGCCATTGCAAGGTGAAATTCAGTCATGTAGACAGTTTAGAGGCCAGAAGCACAGGTGCATTTGCGCGATGTGCCTTGTTTATGTTGAAGAACAACTTGCTACGACGACTGACTGGCAGCGTTGTCATCTGACGCGGCGTCCTGTCCCAACTGCTGCTGCTGCCGACCAAAAGGCTCTGATGTTCCCCGAGCTCCGCCAAATTCTTCTTCTGGATAGCGCTCACTGGAAGGCTCCCTTTTCACAGACGTCGTTTCCTGATCTTCTGAAACAGGAATAGAGCCAACTGGAAATGGAAGATCACGACACAACTTATACATACATGTGCTCAGTTCCAACAGTTGTAATTGTTGCTTAATTAAACCCTAACTACAGCGAAACAGCAATAAGTCGCGCATCGCAACCCCATACCTGGACCGGACACCGCTTCACTGTCGCCAGTAATGGCCGCAGGACTGTGCCGGTTGCTGCCCTCGTCCGCCACATCGGTGGGTGGTGCCGTGTGTGCCGCGGCACTGGACGGACTGGAACTGTTCTGAAGTGGGTGGAAACAGTGAACTACAGATGTCGCGAAAAATGTTTCCTCGTGATAATAAGATGAGCTACACTGTCGTCGACTGCGTTCACCGCAGGAGATAGTCATCAAACATCACCAAAACACCGACCATCCAAGCGCCGCTGGAGTTGGCCAAGTGCGCTTGGCCCTTCGACTCTCCCAGGCTCGCCGTCAGGATCTCCTTCAGTCGTCGCTCCATAGTCATGTTGAGATTCTCGCGTATCTGAAAATCCGGTTGACCATGGATACACGGAAACATTCTGGCATTCCACGACGACTTTATGTCACATAGCAACGTCCACGTCCCGGACCTTGACAGGCAGGTGATTCTTCTTCTCTGCGTGGAACGTCAGCAGCTCCTCAGTAGCCAGCCAGTGACCGCAGTGGCCGCACCCGTATGGGTAGTAGTCGAGATGGTCGGCACTGATGTGCGCCTAGAAGCTTCAGATGTCATGCTGCAGTCCTTACGACACGCTCATGCGTCAGCGATTTCGCACCTCGAGTTCCCCTCTGGCGACCGTCTTCTTGCAGAGGCAACAGCTGACGCTCTCAACTGGGTCCCAAGACTTCATCATCACTGGTGGGTTCTCCTCAGTGGGACTCTCCATGGCAAACGTCAAGGTTTCAGCGTGTCACTGACACTCGTCGCCGTCGTGCACTTGCAGTCAGTCAGTCAACAGTCCCAATGACTCAGTCTGCAATGGGGTAATGACTTCGTCGCAACAACGTGCACAACGAAAGGAACCAAGGTTACACTCAAGGAGGACATGGGATGACAGGGTGCCACCACACAGACACACTCGTTGAGCGAACAATGAAAGACCCACTGTGGCAGAGCGCCACCACAGGGGTGGAAGGGCTCACTCAAGATGGGAGGCTGACGGCCTAGCGATGGTGGGTGTGTACGCGCGTGTTGGACAGGCGCGCGGCCAATGAATGCGCAGAGCGCACATCAAGGGTGGGGAGACGACGCGGACGGGTGGAGTGGCTGAAGGGAATGGATGAGACAACATCTGCTATGCCTGCCCCCTCTGCGCTCTGCGCAAACTGACGCCCATCCCTGAAGAGCAGGGGCGCCGCGTCATGGCCAGCAGCGCAGACACCATCATTGGGAGAAGAGCAACGCAGGCAGCGAACTGCCCTGAAGTAGCGCGGTGGGTATTGAAGTCTGACGCTGACTGGCTGACTGGCAAGTGGAGTTTAGAGAGCGAGTAGCTAGGCAGCGGGCAAGCCTTTCAAAGGCTGCATCGATTTTCCGTCAGGACCCTTTCAGATGTCGGCTCGCCTGTGGGTGTATATGCTGATTGGGCGGGTGTGCGGGCGCAGTCCACACGGCTTCGCATCTCAGAGGGAGGGTTCCCTTCCCAGTGAGTGTCAGGCTCAGGCAGGATGTCCCTTGTGCGTTTGAGTGAGCGAGACAACATCATGCCGCAGTGCTAACGGGCTAAAGCGACTGAAGAGGCGGAGCGCAACGGCAGCAGGGCGGCAAACTGATAAACCGCCGTTGCCACTGGAGACAGAGACACAGGCGGCGAGCCAAGCCAACTGGCCGAGACGTCCCGAGAAATGAAATGAGCCTGCCGACCGGCGGCCGTCCAAGTAGCGCTTGCTGAAACGGCTTCAACGATTGAATTTGTGTATAAGAGACGCAATCGGCTAGAGCTAACGGCTGATACTGTCGCACCACAGAAGCAGCTTGCTTGAACCAAAACCGATATATCTGTACACTTTGTAGTTTTCGCGAGTTGCATTGCAGAGGTCGACGACATGATGTAATCCACGAATGTTTGATTCGCGTCATAAAGTGATGGCGAAGTGAATTGTCTCCGTCTGCTCTTGACTGTTGAACTCACGCAGGCGCCTGTTGAACTCACGCAACCGTGACGCCTCGAGTACGCATTACTTTTCCCAAATACAACTTCGGTTTGTTAATGAGGCCCGTACTCGCTCAATGGTTGTATAACAGCAGCTGAATCATTACCCTTTGAGTGCTGTCGGTTGCGCTAGTGCACTCATCCGTGATTCGCCCTTCTGGATGGTTGCGTTGTTCACGTTCTGTAATCTTTATGTACATCCATCCAAGTACTTCAACATCACACTCGCAGATTTGACTTGGTAACTGCCGAACTCCGACTACGGTTAGGACTTCAGACAATGTCATATGACCTCGACAATGCTGGCCTCATCGGATAGCTAGGTACTATTTGTCGTACTGTAGGTCAAACCCTGGTCCGTCGCAGGGTGACCGACCAATAGAAACTCATTTTAGATTCAGTTTTATTTTCAGTTAAAAATATGATGTTGGCCGAGTTTCAGTTTCAGTTTCAGTTAAAATTATGACGCTGGCCGTGTTTCAGAAAAGCCTAGAATGTTGCCATGAATTGTTAAAAACAACGCTTAAGTGTTGATGTTTGCGGATTCAAGATCAATTTAGAACTTTTGTTAGTTTTTTTAGTGTTTTATACTAATGATATGATGCTGATATGCATGAAGCGTCACCTTAAAGTCATAATATTTGCTCAGTATTTGATGAAAATACAGTAAGATTTTGCAAAATCTCAACCTTACATAACTGAAACTAAACTGTGAGTTTCAGTTTCAGTTTCGGTTACGGTATTCGCGCCAGTTTCGATTCTACTTTCAGTTAACTGATTGTAACTGGAACTGTAACTGAAACTAGATTAAGGTTCTACTGGCCACCCTGGTCCGTCGTACATACTTAGCCTGTCTGTTGCATTCCGATATCTTAATCTAAATTCACCAATCACCAGATTGCCACCCTGCAACACTACAGAATCAGGATAACAGCATGAGCCAGTCGGCCGCCAGAGGAAGGAATGAGTTGTAATCTAATGTCGCTGTTGTCATTGGGTAATTAATACCAGGTGCTACCTTCGTTATGAGCACGTTCTGGCCCAGTTAGGTATATCAGCTGTTCATCTGGTATGTTCAACGCAGAGGGTACCACACGAAAATCGGCTTCATAATGCCGCCCCACCTTCTGCGCAATTGGGAATTGGGACCACACTCAACAGACGTGACACTGGCAAGGTGGCGGCGAATTTGCGCTGCAGGTTCGACGATCATGGCTCTGTTAGCGTTAGGTGGCCCAAATACCATAGCGCTAGTCAATTGTTTTCGAGTTTCAGTGGAACTGCCTGGAGCCAGCCACTGTTCCCCAACTTCCCCTGCTTGGGCTGCTCGAGAGGAGAGTCGTTTTCGGCAACTCGAGTGAGCCACACGAACGTCGGCTGCCCACGCGACTACCAATCAATCGGTCTGCAATGAACTGCGAGTGTACTTCGCAGATGCGATTACTATCGATACCGTCAGTTTCGAACTGTGTATTATTGGGCGATTGAAACATGTTCGTTTCGCCATGCAAAACCAAGCCTGCTACTTTGCTAACCCTTATCGCTCAACCCCCACAACAGATCTGGCTTCAAAGAACGGAGAACGATTCGTTCTTTGCAGCCGGCCTTTGTCCACTAGCCGCGTCAGCTCGGTGGCGACGGCGCGCACGAGTCGGCAGCGACGATAAGGCGATTTCGCCGTCCAAATCCACTCAGCGGCAGAACAAAGCCCCGAAATAGCGGGGAACACGCAGCGTTTGTTTGCGCTTCTCGCCGAGCCGACTCGTGCTCCAAAACTCGGGCCGAAGGTCACTGTTTGTCCAGTCGCGAAAATACCTCGGCGGCGACGCGAGGCGCGACGGCGGTCACTGCGCCTGCGCCGCCGCCGCTCTCTCAATTGGCTTTGTTGACCCAGCGTGCCGGCGAAACTGTCGCTTCTTCTCTTCCCTTCCCTTCTCGCCTGAAAAAGCGGCCGCCGTCCAGTTCTAGCGCGACGAAGAGGCCCGTTAGTCGGAGGACTCTTGCCCCATTATTCTTAGTGACCCACTTACACTCGAAGAAAGAAGGCTAAAGACTTCCAACTCAAAGCGAAAGAATCTTGCTTGCCATGGAGCTCCAGTTCTCATTAGTTGCGGTGAGTGATCAACGTATTCATAGGTCTCGCCAAAAAGGCAGACGATTGAATAAACAACCCCAAATTGTTCACTTGAAAGGAAGTCGAATCATCTTTCACGCTTCAAGCACTGTTTCAGCTGCTCGCTCTCAGCCAGAGAGCCTGGTGTCAGTTCCAAGTGATCCAGCCTCCCCTGGGCCAGTTCATCGGCTTCCGCATCCAGAGGGACTGCCAGTACTGGTTCGACAGAGGCGTCATCGCCCCAGGGTGCGAGCTCTTCAGAGCCGTGAACATTCTCCAGGGGAGAACGCTGGACACCCTCGAAGACTGCTCTCCCTTCGCCCCCAACTGTCCCGCGGGACAGATCTGCGTGGACCTGCGCTCCCCATGCACCGACCCCGGCTGCATACCGCTCTTCAAGTGCGAGATACGTGAGTGATTTCCGATTGACGACTACGATGCAGGCAAAGCACACAGAAATTGACATCCTGCGATATTGACATCCTGCGATGGCGTTGCCACAGTTAAACTTGCCTTGAAACATTCATTCAATCCAACGAACATAACCTGCGCTGCTTTCAGAGGCCCAGCCGAACGAGTGTAATCCCAGATGCGTGGGCAACCAGGCCTGCGTTCGCCGGACCGTTCGCGACACGTCCGCCAGACGCCCACCGCAGAGCTTCTGGTGCTTGAACGGTGGGCTCAAGCTACATAGTTTGAAGTCGAACCGCAGTCTCTCTTCAATTCATTACTGTTCATTTGCAGCGGCCAATCCCTCGGGCACCATCGCGGGAGCCGGTTACTTCTCTCGTTGTCCGGTGCCGACGACCTTCAACTGCGGCTTGGTGGCTTCCAACGTGTGCCAGTCGGACTACGACTGCCTCTACAGGGGAGTGGCCAACGTCTGCTGCCCCACCAACTGCGGCTATAGGTCTTGCCAGGCGCCCGTCTTGCCGCCCATCGGACTGGGACTCTCGCCGAGTGGGTAGCTATGTACATACGGTTACCAGAGAGGAAAGCATTCGTCAGTGATTATGCATAGAGCACGTTCTGCTATTATAGCTATTCTGTGAGGCGAAGGTAATGAGTCACTCTGGAAACACTTTGATTTGCGCCAGACATGTCATTGTGCTTAGACGATACTGTCTTAGATTTCGATTTGAATTTGATCTATTTCGTCATCGTGTCGCGGACGCCTTTTCTAGGTCTGGCCAACGGCGTCTCTACCAAGCCTGGGACCTGCCCTACGGTGCCCATTCTGGACTGCGACCTGGCCTTCCTGGCCAACGGTCGGCAGCTCTGCCTCAGCGACACCGAGTGCCCGGGACTCATGAAGTGCTGCCAGACCAACTTCTGCGGTGGCATGAGCTGCAAGTACCCCAACAGCAACAACCTCTTGGGGGGAGGAGGCAATCTGGGACTGGGACTCCCGCTGCCCGTCGTCGCCCCCATTGGAAAGAAGAAGAGAAAGTGATGGGCTGTCGCATCGCTACGTCACACAACCACCTCACTTGTCTACCTGCACCTTGTTCATGTAGGGTTTAGACCATGTGTAAGAAAGGCGTGGAATGTTTTGCATGAGTGAGTTGTTCTTGTGCTCAATGAGTCTCCCATGTGAACGTTGCGTCTACTCTATGCATATTCACCATTCTTGGTTGGTGTGATACAGTACGCATCGCCCCGATGAACCAAGGATACATGCTGTACTACTACCCCAAGGAATAGTCCAATAGGTTCTATGAATCAAACCACGAGATGGGGGGGGGGGGGTGGCGGGATGGATCGCATTTAAAACGGCACTCATCACATATAATTCGGGTGTTGGCACATATAAAACGGGACTGTCACATATAAATGGCACTATCACAAATACCCAGCAGTTCCACATATAAATGGGCACAATCACATATAAATCGGCACAATCACATATAAATCGGTACTATCGCATATAAATCGTGACTTCCACATATAACCGGTCGTCCAGCGTGTCTGTTGCACTGCTTACAGAGAATGGCCCGGCACACGAACTAGAGTGTTTGTGTCAGCAAACGAGCGTTGTGTGTGTCTGATGACCGCAGGCAAAATCTTCAAAGTGAACGAAGGTTGTCGCAAGCGCTAGCAGGGAAAGGGCAGTCGGCCTAGGCAGGAGGCTAAGCATATGGGGGAGTGTGCATCCCACTAAAAGTTTGCACTAAAACTCTGTCGACGTCGCGCCTGGCGGGTCTCAAACTGAGGCTTAGCGCGATCACCAACTTCAGGGCGCGCTCCGCGCGCCCTGAAGTCGGTCGCCGGTCGCGCTAAGCCTAAGCATCGACCCACCAGACTGCGACGCCGACTGACTCTTGTGCATGGTGGGCGCAGGGCGAGCCTAAGCATAGCCTGATTTGGAAGGAATATTCGGTGTCCGAAAGAAATGTAACGAAACACGAGGCGGCCATTGCTTCACACATGTAATGTTATGCGTTTACAGTTTTGAGTGCAAAAGAAAGCATTCGGTTCATTTTAACGGCCGCTGCCCTGTATGACCGCGTTTACGCCATTAATATGCGCTAGTACCGAAATATATGTGTGAGCACCAAATTATATGTGCAAGTACCGATTTATGTGTGGAAGTACCGCTTATATGCGCAAGTGCCAAAATATATGTGGGAGTGTCGATTTAAATGTGACGTGTCCCGTTATATATGTGACCCGTATTTTCCCCCGGAGAGTAGAGATCCACCAACCACCTCACAAGCGGAAGTCCTTTAGTCAAACCGGTGAACCGCTTGTGATCAGTTTGAAGCGGTTGATGCGAGGTACACTAGACATGGGACTAAACGCCTTGTACTTCACTTCTTTCTGGGTAGCAGCCGCAGAGCGAAACACAGCAGAATCACAGAGGGCGCCAGACTTGAGAAGAGCTGGATGTGAGCAAGAAAAGAATGGTTCGTTCGACAAAGTCGTACAAAGCGGCTCTGAAACTTTCATTAGAACCTATCAAGGTGAGGAGTTGTTTCAGCTCAAGCTCAAATTGCCTCATCCAGCTTGAGGGCGAGACCTATGTACAGTGTATACGCAGCGGCGTCGGCGAGGCAGGTGAACCAACGGCCTCTGCTATTGGATTGATTTCGAAGCATGGTCAGCGGACGCGTCTTCTCGCGGCTCAGCCAGCGCCAGGTAACCTTCTTAGTGATTCAAACTCATTCGGCACAATGAAATATTGGTCACAACCACACCTCACAAGGTGCTGCGTCGTCGGAGATTGGGGTTAGACTAGCGGACAACTCTGGTGGACTGAAACGGTAAATCCCTAGGAATCGGTACACTGTGTACCAGCCTATTCACAGCGTCTCACTCTCATCACCATTCTCTCTTCTTAATCTCAAATCTGACAATATCGCTGTGACTCTTCTTTCACTCGGTCTGTGTGGCCATGACGGCGAAGGTCTTGCCGGCACTGGTGCGGTAGATGACGAAGCAGTGGTTGGGGTCGCTGCGTAGCGTGCGCGAGATCGACTGAATGAGCAAGCGGCGATTTATGGCAAAGCTATAGCACGTTCTAACCGAAGGGTTTTGACGATGACTCGCCACGCCACGTGAGTAGTTGCATACAGTAGTGTCTTTAGCCCGTAGGTGGTACTTTATAGTCCAAAGAGGATTGTAGGTGGCGCACACCAACAGTCACAATGGGTAGTGACTCATGGCAAGCCTCAATTAGTTGCATACATATCTTGGCATATCTTAATCTAGTGATTCCTTTGACAGACGCGAGCGCTTGATACACATATTGTGTAACCCGCTTCTTAACAATGGAACGAATTTGCTATCTATGACTGCGTTAGCGCCTAAAAGGTCCTAAAATATATCGCGTCCCGAAACCCTGGTTCACAGTAGGTACATTCCACACACATACAGTACCTATGTGCCTGTTAATTTGAAGTTGGAGGTAATTTGCCGCATTTTACGTACATACATACCTAACTAGAGTTACGCAAGAAGAAAGAAGACAGGTCTCACGAAGGCTCCGTCGACCATCTCCTGGGCGAAGACGACCCACTGTCGGCTGTTGCCCACGTCTCGGCTCAGCTGGCTGAAGATGCGGTCGCCGATGGCCCCGATCTCGCCCAGGGACCCTATCGCCTGCGTCACCGACGCTCGCAGACGGTCATTGACGCACTGGCCGAACGTCGTGTCTGAAGAACAAGTCGGCGCGAGCTCCAATAAGCTCCCCTTTTCCCCCATGAGAAGGGGGGGGGGGGAGGGAGGAGACAGCTTATTGAAAGCTAAAACATGTACTGGAGGCAAGAGTTGCTCTCTTCCAATTCCGTAATTGACACTGCAGCGTGCACACTCTGGTTCGTTCTACCTGACCCGAATGGAGAGACGGAACTGACCGAATCTGCAGACTCCCTCCTCGTCGATGACGTCGATCTCGTGCGTGGTCACCGTGGTGAACTGTCGGGAGGCTGAAGGGGGGATTGCATTGCGATGCAACGTTGACCAGCGATTCGCCCTTTTCGCTCAAGGTACCAACCCGATTCCTTGGAGTCGTCGCAGGCGAGGTTCTGACGGACATAGTAGGTGAGTCGATTGACGCCTGGCTGGTGACTGACGCAGAAGTTCTCGCCAAAGCGCAGCTGACCGGCCAGACCAGCCCGTTCGACCCCGTTCAAGTCCACCTGCACCCAGATGCCGCTGCTGAGGTCGCAGTCGGTCAGGCGAGGCGCTGAATGGCAAGTTATGTACGGTATTTGGTGTCAAACGACGAATTCATAGTTGATGTCACACTGAGAATGAATTCAAATCCGCTCGTGTACAAACTCTGAGGCTACGCCAACAGATACACATCATTCACCAAACCATCAGCTACAACGAAAAGATGATAGAAACGGCGCTTGTACAGTTCACACAGCTAATCGGTTATTCTGATCTCACTGATGAAAGAATGTCCCACCAAGAGCGGTTATTCAGTATCAGTACTCACTATCAACCTCACACCACAAGAAGCGGTTATTCAGTACTCGCTATCAACCATGCTTGAAACATCTTAGCAGAATAGCAGCTCACTGGGATCAGAGAGCGCCGGGGAGGCTTTGACGGAGGGGGCGGGGTGAAGGGGGCTGAGGTTAGCCGCCAGGAAGGCCAGCTGCCGCTGTCCGTCCGACAGAGTCAGCGCCATGCTGCAGATGTCGTTGTCAGTGTAGACGCGCTGCTGGACCACCACGCCTGAAGGAAGGGAGAGTGCCCAGTTATAGAAAGTGAGACGACGACTGTATGCGCGGCAAAATCGCAAAGCGCAGTTAATCGTACGCACTGTCTCCGTCGCCGCCAGGTAAGTAGTCGATGGCGGCCACGGCCCAGTCCTTGTTGGCGGTGGCCTCGAGGAACTGACTGACGAAGTCGGCGGCGTTCGAGGTCCGGGCGGCAACGAAGCGGGCGATGCTCCGCGTCTGGAAGGCGGCGCAGCTGGGCGCGTCGTAGTCTGCAAGAATATGTACATGTGCGATAGTTGCATACTGTAGTTGGTAATGATAGGAGGACCATTAAGAAATGACATACCGAAGTCGCCGCACGCCACGTCATTCTGAACCGCCTTCAGGAAGGCCTTCCTGGCCTCCTGCCTGGGACGCATGGTGTTCTCAGCTGCAAGACGAGGGATCAGGAATCTACCGTACAGTAGTCGACGCTCGGCGTCATCACAGTCCACCCTGTATTCAAAGGTCTCAACGGGCAACGCCGACTCACTTCGGACGGTGCACGAGGGATCAGCGTAGGCCTGGAGGCGGTAGCCGCCGGCGCCGTTCGACCCGAAGCAGAAGTTGAGACCGGTGGGTCGGCCGCCGCTGGCGCCTGTGCCGAAAGAGGGCCGGCCACTGCCCGCCTGAGCTCTGATCTCCACCAAGAGCCACCGGTTGGGGTTGCCTCTGTCCAAGTCGCACTCCGACAGATCGCGCCCCTCTGAAGACGATTGGAGGGTACTGTAGTTAGTCAACATAGTCAAAGGACTTAATACAATTTTCTCGGTTAGTCAGTTGGCGTTATCTTGTTAGCTGCATAACTGTTTGATTGACGAGGCTTTTCATGTAACGGTTTGAAGATTACGGTGAGAGTCTAATGTGTTGTATTGTTAGCACTGTGACTACAGTACAGTACGTATGAGTGTTGTAATTAAATAATGCGACTTACGAGGAGCTGCGAAGGCCAGTCCAACGGCCACGGAAACCAAAAGAACGATTTTCATTTTCGTATTATTTTCTCGTTCCGAAAGCGTCGAAATTCTTCTCACCTAAAGACGCGCGGCGACCTTCGCAATCTGTCAGAAAACAATGGGCGTTGTCTGCTGAGGGTGCAGGGGTTTTGTCGGGGAATAGTTAAGAGGTTAACGACCGTCTTGAAAGCGCATCCGGCTGATAAAGAAGCGGAGTTTGTTCAGGAGATTAACGGCCGTCGCTGCCGTTGGAGGGGCTAGCCCCTCCCTCAGAGGAGGGGCCTGAACAATCGCTGCCGCTGCCGCAGCTTATCATTTTCATCACGACCGTAAAACGGCTGCCGGCGCGCCTTCCGTGCGAGTTGCTAGTTCCACCCCAAAGGGTGGTACCTGTACCGTCGCGCCACTGCCTAGCAGAATTCCTTGGGCGATAGTGCGCGGCGCGTACGTGTACGCTTGTTTTTGCAGCTATAGTACTTCGCTGCAAGAAGCGGATTAACCCCAAGGCTAGTCCCCTGATGCAACTTTTGCGCCACGAATCAGCCACGCCTCAGCAAATTTGCCGCAGGAGTACTGTAGGCTCGCGCGGACGATCGGGCTTCTACATGTAGGTCATTTGTTCGAAAGTTAACCCTGTACCTACGTCATAAAGACGCCATAAAAGGGATAGGAGCGAAAACTGGGTTAGGTACATAATCGTTAACTACCGAAATCGCTGAAATTCTTCTCGTGAGAATGATACGCCGAGCGAACGTGTTTGACGCGCGTAACACCCACGCAGTTATTCTATTGCTTATCATTTGTTTGTCGCGAAGCCTTTGATGTTTCGCATTTCGCGTTTATACAACGTGGAAATCATTGCGAGGTGTTTGGTGAGCTCAGGAGGTTATATTTTCACTTGTACAGACAAAGCATCCGGCTATTCCCATTCTATCACCGTCTGGGCTGATCGGCGAATCTGACTGCCTTGGCTGCCGCCTGCTCCTCCAGCACTCTGTCGATCTCTCTTCTCTTGTCGGTCAGATAGCGATGCAGCGCCATCGAAAGGTAAAGCTGCGCCAGGTATGCGGCAAGCAGGAGCAGCGTCAGCGTTATCAGCAGCCACATGTTCCTCAGAGACACAGCCACTGCCGTCGCGGTCGAGACCAGCACCAGCACCAACAGACAGACGAGAGACACCTGGGGACGGCCGTCTCACACAACTGGTTGTTACCGTACCTACTTTATGCCGCCGATGTTTCTCATGAGACGAGTAGGTGTAGGTAGACGTTTCAATAGGTCGGCAGAGCGTGATTCCTGATTTCTATTTCCATTCGGTCCATTCGGTGATTTTGGCGCCTCATCTTGTCTTCGTCAATTATCCAGCAAGAGGGTTAATTTTTCGCAGGTTTAGATACATGTATGTAGGGTACATACCTACCTACCCTAATGCGCAGGCACTTAAAATGCAGTCGTTATCATTACTCTCGGTTGTGTGAGACGGTCGCACCAGGAAGCCAATCTGAGGCCTGACTAACGTTGGCCTACTGGCCTTGAGCCCAACCAGTGCTGTTGCTATGGCGCTGGCGTGTCCGCAGTGGACGGCGATCCACAGGAAGGCGAACAGTCGGTAGAACAGTCCGTATTGGCCCTCTGACGCGGTCACTTCACGGAGTTGTTCCAGCCAGTAGAAGTGCAGGACGCGCAGCCACTCCGGGTACATGAGGCTGACCACGCCCACGGCCATCATCAGGACAGCCAGAAGTATGGCTAAGCACAGCCCGACGATGGACGCCAGTCGGACGTGTAGCAGCCCGAGAAAACGGTAGCGCTCGCTCAGCTCGTCGAACTCTTGAGGCACGGGATAGAAGGAAGTGTCGCTGAGGGGCATGAAGCGTTTCACGGCGTCTTGTTAAGGAATAGGCGCAAACCAGTGTCCGTTATTCGCGGGACGCGACACCGAATTTCAAGGCGCACTTCGCGTTGAGTGGAAGCAGCCAATGCACAATGTACGTAACCCAATGATGTAACCCTGGCTCTGGGATGCGCCTTCCGCTTTCTTCCCTTTCGCTTTCTGTGCTGCCACGTCAAAGAGCGCACAATCGACAGCTGTTGCCAGTCGGACGATGTGCAAAGGGAGTGGTGGATAGAGACCCAACCCTCTCCCACCCAGGCAAAGGAAATATGTACATCTTCCCTATTTTCATCGTTCAAATCCCGAATACGACCGAACACCCATCGACACGCCGCCGGCTGTGCTCACGCGACATCGGCGACGATGACTGTCACTAGGGTTGTCAACAAAAACTCCGAGTTAAAAAACTAAAAACTCTAAAAAACTAATCTTCAGTTTTTTAACAATGGAGGTTTAAAAAACTCTAAATAAATAACTAAATTCAAATTAGTTTTTTAATTAAAAAACAAAAAATAACTCGAGGCTAGTTATTTAAATCTGTTAAAAAACTTAAATAACTAAGCTCTGGTTATTTATACTAGTTATTTAATTTTTAGTTTTTTAACTAGTTATTTAACAATGAAGTTTGGTCAGGCAGCCTATTTTCTGCTATTAAAATCTTGCATTTCATGGCACATGCTGTACTATTTCGATCATATTGGCACCGTCAGAGTACCATTCAGTGTCCTGACACTATGTACTAAACATTTGACAAGACACAACAGCACATTTCTAGGTCAAGTTTTGCCATACCAGTTAAAAAACTAGTTTTTATTAAAAAACTACTTAAGTTTTTTAATTGCTTGAAATTTAAAAAACTTAAATAACTAAAACCGAGTTTTTTAAATCTGTTAAAAAATTTAAATAACTGCCACCTAGTTTTTTAACTGGTTAAAAAACAAAAATTAACTCGTCGGGAGTTTTTGTTGACAACCCTAACTGTCACCAATACTCGGAGCCAAACAACAAATATTTTCGCAAACAGCACCGCACAAACAACATTATGAAAGGCCAGCGATTTCGATTCGTTCTCTGCTCAAGAGCAAAACAGCAAAACAGCTATCTTGCAGAATGCTTGTTGTTGTTGCTTGTAAAGCTGCTTCCGCTTC
This sequence comes from Linhomoeus sp. GSCO2_2, assembly GCA_030248115.1. NCBI lineage: Eukaryota > Metazoa > Nematoda > Chromadorea > Monhysterida > Linhomoeidae > Linhomoeus > Linhomoeus sp. GSCO2_2. Next base: position 7,356 of record JASAMZ010004960.1, on the reverse strand, counting down.
TGACGTAACCAAAGTCTGCAGATTCATCCTCTGTGTGTCGAATCAATTGCTCCACGTGACGTCGCGTATTATAGTGCAGCAGGTAGAATAGAGGTTGTTGCCAAGTCTTGGAATTGGTCTGAATCGGTCGGTGGGCGTCAATCGCGACTGTTTGTCGTCCCATGCCGGCTGTTTTCGCCTCTTTGCCAAACTCTGATGTAAACAACTCTCCTATAAATTGGAAGCTAAGAAGCGATCGGTGGTCAAAGCAGCAAAATTGTACATATTGACTGAACTGTGAAAATGAAGCTGCTTCTGCTGCTGGGTCTTCTGGGTTGCTGCCTCGCCTGCGCCATGGCCGCCGACTGCTCGCACTTTGATCAGACAGGCCCCGCCAACATCTGGTCTCATACCAACAGAATGAGGTGAGATTCGTCGGACCGAATTGCGCATGCGAGTGCGACCGTACTGTAGTGTATGTGTCACGCAGGCAATAGCCGTACACAGACTATGACCTTGTTCAACTTTCTTCACACAAGTTTCAGACACAGAATAGGTATTAGGCTTTGTTGATTTGAATGAAGGCGCTACGTACAAAAGTCTCCTAGTCGGCGTCGCAGTCTGGCGGGTCGAAGCTAAGCGTGACGTCGGCAGCGTTTCAGTGACTACTGAAGTGGGGTGGTGGACGCCTTTACCATTGCCGATGTACATACATACTGTACGTAAGTATCTGGCGACACCTTTCACTTTGAAGATTGCTATTGCCTGGTGCGTTACGCAATCTCCGTACATAATGAGCATTGCCTGATCGGTCGGTCATACATTCTTCAGTAACTATGGGTGTTGTCTAGACTGCGACTGTAGGACAGTTGGGTTAGCCTTGCAAGCGTAGCCGCAGTTCGCGCCTGGCTGGCGTAAAAGCACTGGGTCGCTTCTCGTGTTCAGCTGCATGGGCGATTGCCTGAAATGCGTCTGCGAGGGCGCGCACAAGTTTGACTTCGACCAGTGCATCTACTACTGCGACCTGGTGGCGATGCCCGTCGGCCAGTGCTCTCGCTTCAAGACCAAGTAGAAGGCGCCATAAGCGAGGCCATCGATCGTGTATCGTGATTCTGTAAATTATTCAACTGCAAGCAGAGTCGCCGCCAGTTTGCTCTGCAGTCTTTCTCGTTATGCATGTTCGTACATCGCTCGAGAGTGTGCTGGGTGTACCTTCGAAGAAGGAATCTGTGACCACGGTAGTATTGTGCGTACTGCGTACCGGATTTTTCCGCTTATAAGCCCATCCACTTATAAGCCCATGGGCTTATATGTTGTTTTGACTGCCACATATAGGCCCATGGGCTTATACGTGGTGTCCAAACGCATGGCCAATATTGAACTAGTTTTACTGCCAATTGGCGTTAGAATCATGAGAAATGAGCCACAAATGGCAGCAAACCGACCAATTTGCAGGCTGATTTGACTTCTCGCTAATGAATACGCCATAAATAATCCAATGTAGTTGCATGATTCATCTAATTAGTTGCTGTCATAAGAGTGATAAGGGCCCACCCTGAAAGTCGACTGCCACATATTAGCCCTGGGCTTATATGTGTCGCCAGTTTTGCTCTGGCGAAGGTGTCAAAACCACGTATAAGCCCATGGGCTTATAAGCGGAAAAATCCGGTAGCGACTTCAACCAACCTGATCATGAGTTTGATCAAGCAGCAGCAGCGAAACGGAGTGCATGTATTAGATAGGCATACCTACAGAAACCAACCACACCGAGTTTCGAGACTTCTCCATCGGCGGACTAAGTCTGCCTGATGAAACACGTGTAGCCATCTTTGTGAAACACCACAGTGAAAACACGACTTTGACAAGTTCAACTATGCAGAGTTTTCAGTTTCATTCACCAGGCGGACGGTGACATGGCCAACTGAGTACACACCCCTGTACTCAGAGCCATTTATTTTGCTATCTTAGTGACGACTATTGGTGGTTCATCAGAAACACTTCGGGAAGCAGGGACACTTTTCTCGTTACCAAACGATGTCGTTTGCTTGGACGGACAACACATAACAATTAGTGGTGGGACGCACAGGATACGTATGCATAGCTCTTGCAGTAAACACGCCCATCGTTTTGTTGACAGTTGACATCACGTCTCAAGGCACAATGTGCTTTGAAACAATGGCAGCAAAGATAGATACGGCGAGAATGTCAATGTCAAGAGTAGGGGGTTGTAAAAGACAAACGTTTAGCCATAAACCGGCTGATAAGGACGCTTTGCCTACAACGTATCCCTTGGTCAACATTCTTATGTTCGCGGCTGATCGTGTGAAACTAAGGAAGCTCCACTTCCAAAAGGAAAGATCAGGTAGAGATGAGAGCGGCGCTTGTAATTAGTCTGGCGGCAGTTGTCGTTCAAGCCACTGCCACTGCTCTGCCAAAGCAGAAGTCAACGCGATTCCATCCAAGATTCGACAGCAGAGAACAAGAGGCGGCTGTCAGAAGTCACGCCAAAGCAGTTCGACTCCAAGATCCTTCCTCCGACGAGAATGACAACGCTGCCGAGAACCTGAAGCTCGTCGAGGAGCAGCGGATCACCCTTCTTGAGACCAGGCTACCACCAGTGGTTTCGGCCATCGGCTACACCTGGCAGGTGCAGCCCTACTTCCCAAATGGGGGCGTGGTCGACTTCCCAGATGACAAGAACTTTACCTTCGATGCCGTCTCCTCTTTCACTGGAGAGGTCTTGGAGCAGACAGACAATATAACCGTGCACATGGACAGACTGAACATCGCTGATGTAACGCTGGATCCCGTGGAGGGAAACCCAGATGTCACAATAGTTGGGACAAACTACGTCGAAGAGAAGCACCACTTCAAGGTCCTACTCAGTCGGGGGCTGCCAGTGGGCGCCCGATTCACACTGCGATTCAGCTACTATGGCTTGATCAACGATTACCAAGTCGGCGGAATGTTCTACTCTATCTACCGCAACAAAGGAAAGGAGGCGTGAGTGGAAGCAACCGATTGACGTCTTACAATGACTGGCGACACTGTCAGTTGGCCACTTATAACATTTCAGCTACATTCTGGGGACGCACTTCGAAGGGTCGCCCTACACGCGCTCGGTTCTGCCTTGTCTGGACGATCCCGAGTACAAGGCGTCCTTCCAGACGACCATCATACATCCCTACCACATGGTGGCTCTGGGCAACATGCCTGTGCAGAGCACCGAGATCCTTGAGTGAGTGACGTCGACGCTGCTCTGCTACGTTTATTCCGCGTCAGCTCCTGCGTCCAAAATATGTTTCATTCACAGTATAGCAAGCCCTGTGAGCTAACATCAACCGTTCTTCCTTTCCAGCGAACAGTCGTTTGAGCAAAGCGAGCTGATTGGAAGCGCGCTATTCGAGCATTTTCTATTCGATCGTGTAATGGGCCTTTCACTATTTGTCCGTTTCCAGCGGCGGATGGCGCAAGACGGTATACGAGCCGACTCCGAGAATGTCCTCGTACCTGTTGGCAATGGCGGTGGGAGAGCTGCCCCACAAGTCGGCCTACATTCAGGAGGGAAAAGAGGTCTTTAACAGAAAAGCTACCGCACTTCGTCCAGTGACATCTATACGTATACCCACATACCCTCATACACACACACACAGTCCAGTGACCCCGTCATACCTACGTACATTCGTTGCAGGTCAGCGTGTATGGGTGGCCTGGCATGGAGCCCTATCTGGACGAGGCTCTCCACGCCAACGCAGCGGACCTGAGACATTTTGGAGAGTACTTCAACCTCACATTCATGCTGCCCAAATGCGGTGAGACGGACGATCCCATTCGACGCGCGACCCTAGTCGATCAACAGACGAATGTTTCGCGACGCATTTATTGTGCTGATCGAGAGATCAATTGGTGTTAACGGAGTGTGACCGACAGTTATCCCTTTTCCTTTATCAAAGCACCGAGTCGCCACACCCGCCCTCTGGATATATGTACGTATCTAAATACGGTACGGTATGCAATGGTACACATGTTGGGTCCACTGTTGGGAGCGTTGCAGACATCTACGGGATGCCGACCTTCCGCCCTGGGGCTATGGAGAACTGGGGTCTGATCATCCATCGGGACGAGGCTCTCTTCGTGGTACCCGGCGTCTCGGCCGTCTCACAGTTCAGACCCTACCGTACCATTGGACACGAGACGGTGCACCAGGTGCGTCCGTGAGATTTGATCTGCGACTAATGTGCTAATAGCTGCAACTCTACAGTGACGTTAGAGTGAACCAGCCCAAGCGGTGCTCATCAGTATATGCTCAATACCGTTTAGATTTCTTTCCGCGTTTGCAGTGGTTCGGCGACGTGGTCACCATGCAGTGGTGGGACGACCTCTGGCTAAACGAAGGCCTGGCCGCCTACTGGCAGTATCCGGGCATTCTGGCCAGCTACCCAGAACAGACCGACTTTGTGGTACAGCTGTAGTTGTTGTTTGTGTCTTCTACGACGCATTGAAAGACTGCAGCATTGATGCGCGACGATCCTACATACCGTACTCTTTTCAGGTGGACTTCAAGCTGAGCAATTCGGTGGAGAGAGCCCTGGATGCGGACGCCGATCCGGCGCAGACCCATCCCGTCCACTGCGCCGACGGACCCAACTTCTCGACGATCACCTACAACAAGGCTAGTCGCCAATATGCGGTTGATGGCAGGGTCCTGTGTACCAGAACTAATAACGCGCTTCCAGGGCGCGGCTCTTATCTCAATGCTGGAGCACGTCGTTTCCCCAGAGGTGCTACGGCAAGGCCTCTCGGTGGGCGCCTCCCATTGTGGAAGCAACGACCGTTCGGTTGTGTCTTCATCGAATGGCCTTTCGCTTCAGAAGTACCTCCACCAGTTCGCTTACTCCAACGCCATCTACAGCGACATGTGGAACGCCATCAGTGAGGTGAGAACGACAACAGAAGAAATCACTGTCGAACGATGTTTACGGGTCCGCACAATTTGAAGCACTTCCGAAACATTCCAGGTGGTTCCCGACTCGGTGCTTGACTGGTGCGGTAACAAGCTGGACGTTGGTCAGATGGAGAACCCCTGGCTGCTGCAGAGCACCTTCCCCATCGTCTCAGTTGCCACCACTGAAGGCAGCCCTCCCACCTTCGTGCTTTCGCAGAGTCCAGCCATTCCAAAGGAGACGCTACCCGACAGCGACTATGACTACAGCTGGCCAGTGCCCATCGACTACGCTTCGAGCGCCACTCAGGATGGATTCGCTTGGATGGCGCCAGGTGTGAGATGCGATGTTGCACAGTGGTGAACGCGATGGAGTGTCGGGTGGGGACGGGAAGGGGGGGGGGGGCGCAGTTTGAACTATCCGTGTACCTAGGTGGTAAATAGCATTCGAAAATGAGCAAACTTGGCATTGAATTTACAATCGTCACGTCACTCGACCCAACTAATGCTGCAGTATCAACATTTGGTACGTCTTCTCACATTTGAATTCTGCTTTCAGCGTACTCGGAGTGCGGTGACAAAACGGTCACACTCAGAGCAGACTATCTGGTGGTCAAGAGCGGTTTCGGCATCTTCACTCGGGTTCTCTACGACGACCGCAGTTGGGAGATTCTTATGAACCACTTGCGGGCGCACCCACAGGTTACGGTAGCTAGGATTGGAACTCTTCTTGTTGCTAGCGAAACAAACCAATATGAGCCTTTCAGGCTTTTGCACCCGAAATAAAGGCTCAGCTAATCGGTGACGCCATTCACTTCGTGAAGTGGGCGAAATCTTCGATTGTATAGTTGGTAGTTGCGGCTTTAATTTGACAATTTTGAATCATCTTCAGCAGTGGTGCGGTGCCTTTTACGCGACTGCTCGACGTCATTCGCTACTCAGTGGTGGAGCTGGCACACAACGCTCCCATGCGAGAAGCCTCCACTGTCATCTTTGGGCTGCTGCCGCGCATGTTTGGCGACAGGCCGCAGGAGTACCAGCTGCTCAATGTAAGACTTCGCTCCATTTTGGAAACGGCGCGTTAGTAAGATGGTGAGTCTTGACTAGCTTGACTCTCTTTAGAAATTCCTTGCTGCGACGCTCTCTCCATTGCTGAGTGGGTTTGACATTGAAGACACGCCGGACAGCTGGGACGAGAGGTGGCACACCCTACCCTATAATACTCGATCAAGCGGCACTGATGGCCAAGACTATTATTGTTTTTCAGAAACTTCTACAACGAGCTCTCCTACCAGTCCTGCCGTTTCGGTGTTGGCGACTGCTTAGAGAGCGCCGCGCGAGCTTTTCGCGAGAGAATCCTTGCGCCCTGTGAAGACACCACTGAAGGGACGGCTTTCTGCGCTCAGTGAGGATTCAAACTGTTGTTTAGGGTATACCCAGCAAGTGTTGCAAAACAACCCATTGTGTGTTCAGGATCAACCCCGACTACTGGGCGACCGCCTATCTGGCGGGTCTGAGGACGGGCGGCCAGCTGGAGAGCGACAGGGCCTATCGGCTGTATCAGATGAACGTGCGGCAGCAGACGTTGGGAGGCATCGGCTACTTTCTCGACGTCGAACAGCAGTCGCTCGTCAAAGGGCTCGCCAATACACACAGCCTGACTGCCTTGGACATGTTAGAAGAGACTTCACGTAGATGCACCATACGGAATGTTTCACAGATTGGCTATAGGCAAGCTCAGTACTCAGAAACAAATCGGTAAAGCGCTGTATTCTTGACCCCTCGTCCGCGCCAACCGAACCCAATTCGCTTCAGTTTCATGGACATCGCTTTCGAGAACGGCTTCGACTTCTTCCTGAGTGGGATGGCTGACAACGATGTTGCCTCCTATGCCACACTGCGCTACTTGGGCCAGAACAGCGCCAGGGTGCTCTCCAGCAGCGACGAGCTCTTCCAGGCCTTCTTCGTGGCCATGACCGCCAGATGGTCCACGCAGCCAAGGATCGATCAGGCTGGCATTTAGCCAGAGGTCAATGCAATTCGTTGTGACGGCCCATCAACGCCACGCGTTTGTTCAGCTGGAGAGCATAAAGATGAGAGCTTCGGAGGGGCAGCTGACCATCTTGGACGCTGTCGCTGCTCAGATTCGAGACTGAATCGACGGGCACGACACTCACGGGGCAACAGTTCTCAGCTGGCTGCGCGACTGGTGCGCCGAGACGGCCTGTGAAGAGGCGGCGTAGCCACAGTAGTCTGACACTGAGAAGATGTAGACAGATATTTCGGCCAGCCTATAGACATTTCGGAAGAGAAGGTGAATGCGCTACTGCACAGGGGGATGTAGTGAATTGAGTGCCGAGAGGTTCAGTGTCGTAAGCAGCAGTCATGGAGTTAAAAGACACGCATTCTCACACAGTCACTTGCACAGAATACAC
>JASAMZ010004958.1:0-11720 GCA_030248115.1 Linhomoeus sp. GSCO2_2 | reverse complement strand
CGCCGCACCTACACCTGTCTGGCTAGGAACTCGCTCGGCCAGGCGACGACCGACTGCCAAGTTGTTTGCACAGGTGGTACATAGGCAACTTAGTCCGTCTTGCTACTGTACTGTACTGCGCTGGTCGCTCTCCCACCTGTGTGCCCTTGGGATTAACTCTTGCGCGGCTAAGAAGTAGGAGGAGGCTGCAGCGACGGTGACCGCTAACGACCACTGAGTCAGACAGACTGCCGAGTGTGTGTGTGTGTGTCACGCTCCCAAAGCCAAAATGCTGTCCCGTTTCGACGCGCTGAAAGGCGGCTATCACCAGCGGAAGATTCAGCACAATCACAATAACTTCAAGGGTCTGAAAATCCTGCAGTTGCCCATTTTAGCCAAGGGTGCCATCGAGGGCCAAACGCACCACCCGTCGAGCGTCCAGAGGATTCAGGAGATCGAGGCTGAGAAGGCACCTGAACCAGAGGCGCCCGAGCAGGAGAAGGTGGGTGGGATTTTGTGCTGACTACGTATATCAGATATTATACAATATATATTCTATATACTGTACTAGAAACTACTAGAGTGGGTTCTACAGGTTCAGCTGCAACTGTAACTGAATCGAATTTGTCACAGACGCCAAACGTAAACGGAATCGAACCTGAAATTGAATCGAAACGCGTTGTATCTTTTCAGTTATTTGATGCTAAAATGTTCTAAGGGATCTCATGCGTCTTCATTTGAAATTTTTCAAGTTATCCTGAAATTTTGAAGTTATCTTGCCAATATTTAGGCGCAATCAAACCCTTAAAGCAGCTATACAATTTTCGAAACGCCCTCGTTTAATTTATACAGCATCTTTACCTAAGCTGCCCTTTAGCAATTAGGGTAGTTGTGCTTGTGACACCCGGATCTTCAATCTCAGAAGCTCAGCTTCAGTCCCTGAAACTACGACAGAAGAAGCAGCACAACTGAGGCCGAGACTGAAACTCGGCCAGCATCATAACTTGACCTAAAAGTGGAACCGAAACCGAAATTAAGGCGTGTTCCTATTGGTCAGTGCAGTCCCTTCATCATTACTGCAACTTGCAGGTCCAACCCCAATTCGTGCAAGAGCTGACTCCGCCCAGTGGGGAAATTCACGAGGGCGACAACGTCCACCTGGAATGTCAGGTGCTACCGGTCGACGACAACGAGCTGAAAGTATGGAGAGCTTCATCAATTGTGGTGCAGGAGCCCCTGCATAGCCGCCCCCATCTACTACCTTTCTCCAGGTCCTCTGGTACAAGAACGGCCAGCCTCTGCAAACCAGCCACAAGATCCAGACCACGCACGACTTCGGCTATGTGGCGCTGAACTTCCTCTACATGTACCCGGAAGACAGCGGCGTCTACCAATGTGTGGCACAAAATCGCGCCGGAAAGGCCGTGAGCCAAGTAGAGTTGAGATGCAGCGGCAAGGACAGCATGGTGAGATGCGTTTTGCAAGTTCCAAAGAGAACAAGCTCCGGTATTAAAAAGTTGAGTTTGTATTCTGACTGACATTGTAAAGAGTTGCGTTCTTTCTGCAGAGAGTGCGAGAGCTCATCGCCCGCATTGCTCCGCTTCACGAGCTCCCCCTTCGCAAGAGGGTATTGCATAGCAATATAAATTTCGCCCGCGATTTGGCTTTTAGAGCAAGAACATTCCTCTTTCAAGCAACGCTTTTAAAAAAGTGACAAAAACTTGTAAAAGTTTTGGCAAACATATGACAGAGCACAAAAGAGCGCACTACCCGCAATCAAACCGTGTCACACTTCTGTCCATGTAGCAAAGAGCGATCTTAGTCTTAAAATCTCGAGTGTGGCGTTTTCCGCAGCGCGTGTTTGCGTAATTGAACAACTTTCTTGCTGCCGCATGGAAGAGCACGCCGAAAGCTTGCATCTGACGTGTCGATTGCCGCGCTAAGACGTAAGATGAGCGAGTTAGAGTCGTTTTGTGCTTTTGCACCTTAGAGTTACTGTAGCTCGCGAAACTCAAACTTTTGAGTTTCGATCGATGGGAGAACAAATGATCGGTGAGTCGAGAGCTATTCAATGAACTAGAGATCGTCCCTCTACGACGCAAGTTGAGCGAGTTAGAGCGATTTTAGCGTCAAAATCTCGAGAATGGCGTTTTCCGCGGTGTGTGTTTGCGTAATTGAATAAACTGTTGCAGCCGCATGAAAGAACACGTCGAGAGCTTGCACCTGACGTGTCGTTGCCGCTCTACGACGTAAGACGAGCGAGCTAGAGCCGTTTTGCGTTTGACCTTCGGGTTACTGTAGAGGCGCGCAATTCAAACTTTTGAATCTCGACTTGTCTTAGCGGAATGATCAGTGAGTCGAGACCTATCCGTAGAGCCCAAGATGTCCGTTCCACCAGCTTCCAACGCCGAGATCTGGGAGCGTTTCGGACGTACGTACGCACGCACGCACGCACGCACGCACGCACGCCGAGCTCTCGTATGGTGTCGCCCGCCTGAGGGCGGGCGAAAAAATAAGTTGAAAATTAATGCAAATTTTGTGAAGGTTCTCGACACGCAACACCCCGAGTCCCTCAGTCGAATTCGGGACCTGGAGGCGCCCAAGCTGCCGGCGCCAGAAATGGAGGAGCAGCCGAAGGAGGCGCCCCAATTCGTCCAGCAGCTGCCCCAGAGTCTACAAGACATTCGCGAAGGTGCGGGCATTTTCATGTATTAGATTAACCCACATGCCTATTGCTGCCATATAGTGTAGCGCACTGTGCACTGAGATCATAAACATCTCTCACTGCCTGTATGTTGGCAGGTTGCTTGTGACCGCAGAGAAAATTTCGTAGAAAGACAATGTTCGAAAGGTCTGATATGTAACCATTCAACTGATTCCTGAGAATAACGTGCCTATCGTGAACGCAGAGCAGTTTCACCAAGTGTAAAGTGGGATAGATGCAGAATACTCTTTGCCAAAGAAGTGGGACTGCCTCCAAGTGTGCGTGTATCACAACCTTGGCATGCACCAGCATCCACGGTTCTGCCAGTCTTGCTCTGCCATGTACCACTGTTTGGACGGGTAGTACTATCAGTTGGACGTGGGTCACTCTTCAGCGGTTATCGATAGAACCACATGTAGGTACGAGGTTCATCTTGTGGACTGCACTTCAGGACAAACGGTCCACATGGACGCGCAAGTGTTGCCAGTGGACGACAATACACTGAAGCTGGAGTGGTTCTTCAATGGCCAGCCGCTGCAGACTGGTCACAGATTCCGGCCAACGTACGACTTTGGCTACGTCGCTTTGGATATCCTGGACTGCTTCCCTGAGGACACCGGTGGGCAATTAACACTGGACACTGAGCTTCAGTGAACTTTCATCTGAACCTCTGAACCTTCAGGTACCTTCACATGCCGGGCCACCAGCAAGTACGGCACATCTGAGACCCACTGCCAGCTCCAGTGTCTGAGCAGAGAGGCCATCATGACCGACACCCAGCACCCCGAGAGCTGGAAGCGCATCAAGCAGATCGAGGAGGCCAAGGCCCCTGAAGCCACTGAAGCAGAGCCCGAGAAGGTTCCGCCAGTCTTCACAAAGCAGCTGACAGGGCCGCAGGACATCAAAGAGGGCCAGTCGGTGCACATGGACTGCGTGGTGCAGCCCATTGACGACAATCAGCTAAGGGTATGGAGCCAACTTGGTTTCAGATGTATCAATGACACTTTCTGAAGTTCCAAACGTGCTCAGATCGAGTGGTACTTCAACGGGCAGCCTCTGCAAGCGGGCAGCCGCTTCCGTCTCATTCATGACTTTGGCTACGTGGGCTTGGAGCTGCTCCACGCCAACGCTGAGGACACTGGCACGTACACATGCAGGGCGGTCAACGCCGCTGGCGAAGCCACCACAAGCCATGAGATCAAATGCGTTGGTGAGTTAATGAATGGTCAAAGGATGGTATGCAAAGCGCTGTATCATGTTGTGACATTGCACCTTGGTGACCCTGACACACTGAACCACTGGTTCAGCCAAGCGCTCCCTATACCTCGACAGCCAACATCAAGACTCCTGGAAGAGAATTCAGGAGATCGAGGCGCCTCCAGCAGAGCGCCCAGCAAGCCCTGAAATGGTCTTCCCTCCACCGGTGTTCACGCAGGCACTCCAGAATGCGGACGGGCTGCAGGTGAGCATTATTATTATTGGCTGCATTCTACACCTCACGTATGCTATTGACGACATCTGCAGGAGGGAGATGGCGTACGACTGGAGGCCAGGGTGCAGCCGGTCGGAGACCCAACTCTGAAGGTTCAGTGGTTCAGGAACAACCAGCCGATTTCGCAAGGTGCGCATGTGTAGCCGACGGCATCTGGGCAATAGCACAGTGGAATTACAACGGAGTATTAAACGCATATAGTGGGTTGGCATGGGTGTACTGTAAGATTGTCTCAAGAGCGGTCTTCAATATTTACAAACGAAAGCGTATTGGCATGATGGCATCCACTCTCTTCTGTAACTTCTCAGTTATCTTCTACAGTCTTCCAGTTTCTCTGGTGCAACGAACCTGTTGTTGTGACTTCAATTCTGCACTATCTCTCTCCTCTCTCTCCTTCCAGGCAGTCGTTTCATGCCTTCTCACAATCTGGACTTGGTCACTCTCGACCTCTTGACTGTCTACGGCGAAGACTCTGGCGTCTACTCTTGCAAGGCGACCAGTGAATTCGGCGAGGCCGTCACCTCTTGCACGGTGAAATGCCAATGTGCGTTTGTCCCCCTGTCACAATTGCTGTGCCGTGAAGTGGCCTATTGTGTCTCCTCTAACTTTCAGCGAAAGACGCTCTGATGCTCGACACTCAGCACGCTGAAAGCTGGGAGCAGATCCAAGAAATCGAGAACAGAAAGCCCCCTGAGCCAATCAGCGTCGAGCCAGAGATCGTGGCACCAAGATTCGTGGTTCCGTTGCCTGGCGAAGTGCCTCAAGTGGCTGAAGGCGCCTCAATTCACATGGAGTGCCAGGTGGAGCCCACCAACGATCCAAAGCTGGAGCTCTTCTGGCTCCTCAATGGCAAACCTCTGGCCAACGCCCATCGCTACAAGATGACCCAGGACTTCGGATACATTAGCCTGGACATCCTCTACTCCTTCCCAGAGGATTCAGGCACTTGGACCTGCGTGGCCAGGAACCACCTGGGCCAAGCTGACTCCAGCGCCAATGTCCAAGTGCAGTCCAAGAGGAGCATCCTGGGCGACACGCAGCATCCCCAGAGCTGGATGCGCATACAGGAGATCGAGGCGCCCAAAGCGCCCATGGAAGAGGCCCCTGAAGCCCCATTGGTGGCTCCACGGTTCACGGACCCTCTAGAGGCCCACATTGAAAGAATCGAGGGCCAACCGGCGCACTTTGAGTGCAGAGCCCTGCCCAACACCGATCCCAATCTGAAGATCGAGTGGTTCAAGGACGGCGCTCCACTGCAGATGAGCAACCGCTTTGCGCAGACCACGGATTTCGGTTTCATCTCGCTAGACATCAACCACACCTTCCCAGAAGACATGGGAGTCTACACCTGCAGAGCCACTAACGCTATGGGGACGGCGGACGCGACCGCAGAGCTCGCCGTGCAACGTGAGCGCTGAGAAACACATACGGTAGCTCAGAAATATAGAAGTTGCAGAATTTGAAGGAGACGTACAAGTGTGTACATTCAACTAAACTTAATTTAGTTAAGCTTGATCTAATGTAATTTAATTTTTTGATTTGATTTGATCAGATTAAATTAAGTAGGTAATTTAATTTAATTTGATAAACTTTCTAGTTTGACTTAATTTGAGCTAATTTAATTTAATTCAATTCAATTTCATTTTTAATTTAGTTTAGTTTAATTTACTAAATTTAGTTTTCATTCCTTTTCGCTTTTTACTTATGAAACACATCATTTTCAGCTCGCGACGCCCTTCTCATGGACACCCAGCATCCCTCGACCTGGCCAAGATACGCGACTTGGAGGCACCCAAGGGCCCAGCCCCAGAGAAACCCGAAGCGCCCATAACCTCTCCCAGATTCACTAGAAATCTCAACTCGATCACCGGAATCATCGAAGGCCAGCCGGCGCACTTCGAATGCCAAGTGGAGCCTCTGAACGACCCCAATCTGAAGATCTTCTGGTTCCACAACGGGCGCCCCCTGGCGGCCAGCTCGAGAAACACCCTCCACCACGACTTTGGGCTGGTTACGTTGGACATACACTACTGCCTGCCTGAGGATGAGGGAGAGTACAGATGCGTGGCCAAGAATGCTCTGGGAGAGGCGCAGACTGTTGGAACGCTTGAATGCCAAGGTAGGGCGTGGAAGACGGCCGATGTACATACTTCCAATAGTTACCTAAGTAGTATGTAGCTCTTAGGCAGGGTAGCAGCACCCAAATTTTGGCGCGAATTCAAAATCGGTCCCAAATGGACCCCCTCCAGAGGGTCCAGACCCCCTGGGAGGAGGCCAGACCCCCTAGGAGGTCCCAAGTATTGGCACGAATTTAAAATCGGTCCCAAATGGACCCCCTCCAGAGGGGTCCAGACCCCCTGTGAGGAGGCCAGACCCCCTAGGAGGTCCCAAATTTTGGCGTGAATTCAAAATCGGTCCCAAATGGACCCCTCCGCTGACTGGGCAGGGTAGGGGGTCATAAGATTGCGTCATAAATTTAATTTCTAGTGAATTTCAAGTGTAATTCAGTTCTGGTTTAATTCGTTTCGCGAATTTTGTATCAATTTCGTTTCAACTCAACTCTAATATGCGAATATCATTAAAACTGTAATTTCATTCTGCAATCTTGTTTCAAATTACTTACATGCAAGGTTCAGCTTCGACAGAATACATGAACTGTATATTGTGTGTTTGTTAGTGTCATATAGTACTGTAATTACTGTATGTACAGTTAATGTTACGTTTGGGTTGTACACAGTTCATAATATATGGTAGACGCACTTCTACAGAAGATGAAAGAAATGCTTCTGTGAAATGGTAACACACCCACGCCCCACACTAACCACGACATAAAGGCTCTGACCGATGACGCCATTGCCCCAAGTTCACCTCCAAAGTGGGGCCAACCCATACTCTAAACGTTTAGCCTATGTGTGTGGCTAAGAGCCTGTGCAAACAGTGCAGGCCAGAGGGGGGAGGAGAGAGAGTCAGCTGTTGCAGTCAAAGGGTGCTATGCGCATCTGTCTAGTGAAGAGAAGTGAAGCCGACAGATCGTGCCTAGTGACCAGTGAAGAGCGGCGCTAAACTGCCTGCTCTGCTGATAGCCACTCTCGCGCAGCTTTGATACTGAATGTAGCCCTAAGCTTCTTTGTGCACGCGCAATGTGTTAGGGTGTGTCGTTCTGCCTTAAGGCAAGCTGTTAATTCCAATCCAAGTTGTGGGCATAGAAGTTTTTTCATTCAATAAGCTACAGTACACATACCACACCAGAGCAACACTGAGACACTGAGTACAAACTCAGACATACAGATGAAAGAACAAGAACCATCCCTGTAAATCAGAACTCAATCATTGTCTTCTCCCTCATGCATGGTTTCATCGATCTTATCCTTGTTGTTCTTGATGAACAAGTAGAGCTGGCGTTTTCTCTCCTCCCATGCAGCCTCTTCTGCTTCATCTTTATCATCCATTGTTTTCAGCTTTCTTTTCATGGTCTTCTTTAAAGATTTGTAGTACTCCGTTGCCTTGATGTTGCCAGCTCTGTTGAGCACACTATCCATCTGAAACACTCATATTGTTTGAGTAAACGAAACAAGTTGTCATCATGGGCAGCTTACAGTGTCTTTGAAGGCATCCTTCACATCCTCGTAGTTATTGAGCATGTCCTCTGCAGAAATGATGTCTTCTTTGTCTTCTACAGCCTCAATCAACAGTTTGCAAATGGTTTCTACTCCATCATCATCAAAATAGTATTCCCCCTCATCTCCACTGTTGTCTGAAGTTTCGTGGTTCTCCACATTCTGAGCAGGGTGTGCACTGTCAATATGTCTCTTCAGGTTGCTATTGGTAGAGTATTCTTTGTCGCAAATGCTGCAAGTGGGCATGTTGATAGAGTGGTGGTAGGTCTAGCTGATTTCTTGCAAGCTGTAAAGAAGTTTAGGCACTAGAGCAGACTAAGACAGCATTCAGGAGAGGAAGCATATATAGCATTAGGCTGAGGCAGATTTGAGGTCAAGTTGAGGTAAAGAGGAGTCAGCTGTTGTGATTTTGAGGCAATGGATCTCCATCGCTATGTAATAGGAGTGGGGAGGGAAGGGGAGCCGAAGTCAGCTGGCAGCTGCTATATATGCTTTTGAGACAGTGCACGGCCACTCTCCTTGGGAGAGAGAAGGAAGTGGGGTATCAGATTTCAGCTGCTGCATGCCAGAGGCTATGTTGCTCTATTCTGCTATAGACTATTTTCCGTTGGCGCGCGTGACTGACTGACTGACTGTGTTTGGAGGGTTAACGACAGTTTTCCCTCCCTCAGCTGCCATGGCGTAGAGACAGTGCACCTGATGCTCTAGGTAAGTTTGAGGGTGACAGCTGATGTTGACGTCACTACTCTAACCTCTTAATGGTATGCCCATCCAGTATTGCCTCTGCTGGTATTTGTCACATATGATGCTAACATCACACCATACATGCATTAGCCGACCAGAGCTGCTACTTCTGACCTTGGCATCATGATCAAATATGAGATCATGAACTACATTCGAGGCGAGGCTGGGAGAGGCAGCACAGCTCGCTCTAAGGTGGTTACGTAATGAAGCCGTTTTGCAGCTAAGCAGTTGAGTGACTTGTTATCACAAGATCAGGTATATTGATATGGACTCATGCTAAAAGCTTACATCTTAAGGATGCCGTCATGAATGTATAAGGTGGGATATGCAAGTGTGCAGCAGTCCTATTGCATGGATAGGGTGACAGGTGTTAAGATATATCTTACTTTAAAAAACACCCCTACATTGGTTTACGTGTTTTGCTGAACAATTTTTGTGAAAAATTTTCGCAAAACGTGCAGATTTTCACACACAAAACACAGGCATTTTTCGCATGAGGCAATATTTTTTCGCAAGAGCAGTTTGCAACTTTTGGAGTTTTTTAAAAAGGTGCATTTTTTCCACACACAAAACATGGGAGTTTTTCACATGATCAATGATTTTTTTGCAAGAGCTGTAAAAAATTTGCTCCTCCTAATATTTTTGAGACTGATCAAAAATTCCCAAATTACACACGCAAAAGATAGGCATTTTTCACATGATCGAAAATAATTCCGCAAAATGAAGCATCGCTTCTGCAAAAATTTTTTGCAGACCCGAAAATGATCTTGTTATAAAAGTGCTTAATTTTTACACACAAAACATAGGAGTTTTTTGCATGATCGATGATTTTTTGCAGGAGTTTTGCCTTCTGCTGCAGCTGCCAGCTGACTTCGGCTCCCCTTCCCTCCCCACTCCTATTACATGGCGATGGAGATCCATTGCCTCAAAATCACAACAGCTGACTCCCTCTTTACCTCAACTTTACCTCAAATCTGCCTCAGCCTAATGCTATATATGCTTCCTCTCCTGAATGCTGACTTAATCTGCTCTAGTGGTGTGCCTAAACTTCTTTACAGCTTGCAAGAAGTCAGCTAGACCTACCACCGCTCTATCAACATGCCCACTTGCAGCATTTGTGACAAAGAATACTCCACCAATAGCACCCTGAAGAGACATGTTGACAGTGCACACCCTGATCAGAATGTGGAGAACCACGAAACTTCAGACAACAGTGAGAGGAGGGGAATACTATTTTGATGATGATGGAGTAGAAACCATTTGCAAACTGTTGATTTAGGCTGTAGAATACAAAGAAGGACATCATTCCCTCCCCACTCCTATTACATAGCGATGAGATCTATTTGCCTCAAAATACACAACACTGACTCCTCTTTTTACCTCAACTTGACCTCAAATCACCTAGGGATGCTTATAATATGCTTCGGAAGCATATATAGCATTAGGCTGAGGCAGATTTGAGGTCAAGTTGAGGTAAAGAGGAGTCAGCTGTTGTGATTTTGAGGCAATGGATCTCCATCGCTATGTAATAGGAGTGGGAAGGGAATGATGTCTTCTTTGTCTTCTACAGCCTCAATCAACAGTTTGCAAATGGTTTCTACTCCATCATCATCAAAATAGTATTCCCCCTCATCTCCACTGTTGTCTGAAGTTTCGTGGTTCTCCACATTCTGATCAGGGTGTACACTGTCAACATGTCTCTTCAGGTTGCTATTGGTAGAGTATTCTTTGTCACAAATGCTGCAAGTGGGCATGTTGATAGAGTGGTGGTAGGTCTAGCTGATTTCTTGCAAGCTGTAAAGAAGTTTAGGCACTAGAGCAGACTAAGACAGCATTCAGGAGAGGAAGCATATATAGCATTAGGCTGAGGCAGATTTGAGGTCAAGTTGAGGTAAAGAGGAGTCAGCTGTTGTGATTTTGAGGCAATGGATCTCCATCGCCATGTAATAGGAGTGGGGAGGGAAGGGGAGCCGAAGTCAGCTGGCAGCTGCAGCAGAAGGCAAAACTCCTGCAAAAAATCATCGATCATGCAAAAAACTCCTATGTTTTGTGTGTAAAAATTAAGCACTTTTATAACAAGATCATTTTTGGATCTGCAAAAATTTTTTGCAGAAGCGATGCTTCATTTTGCGGAATAATTTTCGATCATGTGAAAAATGCCTATCTTTTGTGTGTGTAATTTTGGAATTTTTGATCAGTCTCAAAAATATTAGGAGGAGCAAATTTTTACAGCTCTTGCAAAAAAATCATTGATCATGTGAAAAACTCCCATGTTTTGTGTGTGAAAATAATACACTTTTTTGAAAACTCCAAACGTTGCACACTGCTCTTGCGAAAAAATTTTGCCTCATGCGAAAAATGCCTATGTTTTGTGTGTGAAAATCTGCACGTTTTGCAAAAATTTTTTACAGAAATTGTTCAGCAAAACACGTAAAACCAATGTAGGGGTGTTTTTTTCAAGTGAGATATATCTTAACACCTATCAGATTATCCATGCAATAGGACTACTGCACACTTGTATATCCCACCTTATACATTCATGACGGCATCCTTAAGATGTAAGCTTTTAGCATGAGTCCTTATCAATATACCTGATCTTGTGATAACAAGTTACTCAACTGCTTAGCTGCAAAACGTCTTCATTACGTAACCACCTTAGAGCGAGCTGTGCTGCCTCTCCCAGCCTCGCCTCGAATGTAGTTCATAATCTCATATTTGATCACGTTGCCAAGGTCAGAAGTAGCAGCTCTGGTCGGCTAATGCATGTATGGTGTGATGTTAGCATCATATGTGACAAATACCAGCAGAGGCAATACTGGATGGGCATACCATTAAGAGGTTAGAGTAGTGATGTCAACATCAGCTGTCACCCTTAAACTTACCTAGAGCATCAGGTGCACTGTCTCTGCGCCATGGCAGCTGAGGGAGGGAAAACTATCATTAACCCTCCAAACACAGTCAGTCAGTCAGTCACGCGCGCCAATGGAAAATAGTCTATAGCAGAATAGAGCAACATAGCCTCTGGCATGCAGCAGCTGAAATCTGATACCCCACTTCCTCCTCCCAAGGAGAGTGGCCGTGCACTGTCTCAAAAGCATAGAAAGCAGCTGCCAGCTGACTTCGGCTCCCCTTCCCCTCCCCCACTCTTATTACATAGCGATGGAGATCCATTGCTTCAAAATCA
>JASAMZ010004957.1:0-42621 GCA_030248115.1 Linhomoeus sp. GSCO2_2 | reverse complement strand
ACTTCTTGTTACTATGAACAACTATGGTGAAAATTTCAGCCCGATCGGTTAAGTCTACCTATATGACGTAGTACTAACCCCTAGTCCCCGGGGGCGCACTGGCCCCCGGCCGCATAAAATGGGGTTGAGCGCTGACGCGCTCAACCCGATGCAGATGCAGCTTACAATTGCGGAACACCGACTACTAATACACCTGTGTTACCACACCATCTGAAAAGCCAATTTGTGTTTCCCAATTCAGCTGTCGTCTAGGCGAGTATCTCGGGGAGCTGTCGGAGTTGCTTTACCTGGACGTGGCAGGGGATGACTGCTTTACCACCAATGTGGCACTGCAAAGAACGCTGCAGCAAGCGAGATGCCTCCGTGAGTTTTGCAATAATGTGTAACAATCCCTGAAGGGCTGTCTACTTGTGGAGGGAACTAGCTGGTCGCGCTGCAATTAGTCAGCCAAGAACTAGTTTAGCACTTGATAGAAGGACGAATAACGGCAGCGACGGCGAGGCGCCGACAAACCTCGCTTTAGGTTGTAATAAAACGCTGTTTCCAACGTTGTCAGCCAACTGTTCCTTCCTTGGCGCGCTAGAGCTTTTCCATATGAATGTGAGACCGATGTCGGCCTGACTTGACTTGTGACCCTGTGATGATATCATGCCTTGGAGAACGGAATTCCTTTCATCGTTGTGTCTGTGCGTTTCCGCTGTGTGGGTGATTTGCACAGGCGGCCGGCAGCTCAACAAGCATGCTTGCTCTCTTGTTCTCGCTAACGATTGCGCCGTTCGTCCGCCATTTGAACGGAACTGGTTTAAAGGGCGCTGGATTTATTCCCGCTCTACCACTCCGCCTGTGAATCTCCCTTGGGAATGCCTGCCTTCATTACATGGCTATATGTCAATCTACCTATGTACATACATACCAGGCTCTGTTTAGAGCGGGGGGAGGGGTCAAAGTTGATACCGTTGTGATTTCCATTATTTCTGCATTCGGATCTTATTGCCATACACTGTATCTTATTACTGATTCTTTTACAGTCGTCTACTAAACTTCCAACCTGCGTATAGGTACGCGTCAAACTCCCTGCGCAAGGAACCATCCTATTAAAATCCTTTGACAACGTTTGCATAATCGGAAAATTTGGCCAGTTGGCCTCACATCCTTTCACCGTTTGACGTCAATGAAGAGGGGGAGCCTGCCCTAATTGAACACCTCTCGAGGCAAAGGTACATCCATGATGGCATAGATTCCGCCTCTGCCATTCATTTGGCTAATGTGCCCCTCTACCTCCTACATATAGTGTGGCACCTCTCATTAGTTGGGCACCCTTCTAATCTTGAGGGCGTTACGTTCACCCGTGAATGCATGGAATGTCTCCCGCCCACTCGTAAGTAAATGAGGTGAAGAACTCTGCGCAGACTTGAATTTGAATTAAAACAGATAATTGGATGACATAAGCGTTAGAAGCACCCTATGAGTCGTGTAAAGCAGTTCGAAAGTCCCCTACTCGGAATCCACGTATTTGTCTGTTCTCAAGCGGTGTACGTTTGGGCACGGTTTTCCTGAAACTCCTGCTTTGAACTGCTTATGCGAAGCGAGTGGAGACCGCCTAATAACAGCCTCCTTATCACTCGTCAGCCTCGGCCGTCCAGAACAGAGCTGTGGTCGCGCAGGCGGCCAGGGAACGGCGCCTTTATCAGCCGGCCATTGTTTGTTGTTTCAGGCGCTCGGCAAAGCGCTCTGCACCGACACTGGTGGAAAGAAGCAAGCATAAGACTCTTCAGGAATGATGTCTCTCCTGGTGTCGCAACAGAAGGGCGCGTTCCGCCAAGTCCTTGCGTGTGGGCGGGCTGAGGAATTTTCTTTTGTGCGCGCGTCAGCTAGTGAAGTTCCCACAGCGCCGCTTTTGAGTCGCCTCTTAATTTGGCGCAGTATTTATTCTGCCTGCTCCCCTTCGATTGTCGTCACTCGAATTTGGTCGTGTTGCTACGTGGCATTGTGAATTCATGAGCGACTTGTGGGATCCAGGAGCTCCTTTGCTGCGTGTCAAAATCGGGATTAATCTTTAATTTGGAGCGGTTTGCGCGCACCCCACTGATTTTCCCTGGACGGGGGCGTGCCTGGGAATACCTGTGTAAAACGAACTCGACACTCAAGCTCTCTCCCCAGAAAAGTCATGTGTCCTTGCGCACTGCGATTAGACTCGTTTTGCGGGGAAGACGGCGTGACTTTCTTCTTCTTGTCTGTTTGGTTGGAATTCATCGGTTCGGTCCCACGCTGCTGCTGCTGCGCCTATTACACAGTTAGTAGCTGTGTTACACATAGGCACCGGCACTGTTTTGAGTCCGTGGCTGCCCAGCTGCGACGGACGTTCACCTTCTCAGACCTCTCTCGCTGTCGATTCGATACTGAAAGTGCGCACACACAACCGGACTTTGTCAAGAGGAGGACTAGTAGGCGAGGCACCGTCCTACTCATCGGCAGTATTGTTTGGCTTTGCTCACGTAGGTATGTATGTAGCTAGTTATTCCAGTCCGTGACTGTTGTTTGTTTGTCACGCATCTGAGGCCACAAGATTTGCGATCAAACTTCTTTCCTTGTCCAGCTACTCCGGCAGTACTTACATGTACCCGTGCAAACGCGTGATTTCCGCAGTTGGTGCGTTGTCAGGCGTCCCTGCTAATTTTTTAGACCATAGGTATCCAGCGATAGATCGACCCACACCTTAGGAACTGGGCGGAAGCCACACGAGAACTCGGGCAGCTCCTCTCAGCAGCAGCAGAGTTCCATGCGCCCCTCGGAGGAGGAGGAGAGTGGCAGCAGCAGCGGGCGGAGTCAGCTGGGCGCCTCCCTTCTCGACATGATCGACGGCTTCTTCTTCGTGCTCAACGGCGAGGGCGTCTTCAAGCTCGTCTCCAAGAACGTCGTCAACTACTTGAACTTCGACGAGGTCTCGCCTCTGACACAACTGCAAAGCTTGACAAAGTGCCATGCGACGACGAACTACCACACTCTTACTGAAACACTACGCGTTCTCGTCGCTTTAGTCCGAGTTCTGGAACCAGTCGATCTTCGCCTTCGTCGACCCGGCCGACCAGGACCAGTTCGGCCAGCTTCTGCCGTCCGGCGCCGACTCCTTCGCCTGCTTCCCCTCCTCGTCCGCCGTGGACGGCAAGGTGTCGACCACCTTCCGATGCCGCTTCCTGGTACAGAGACAGCAGGCGCAGCAGCAGCAACAGCAGGCGGACGATCGCTGCTTCGTGCCCTTCGTCGTCTCGGTGGTGTCGCAACCGGCCAGGGCCGGCGACGACGGCGCCCGACAACCCATGATGTTCTCTCCGTTTGAAGGTGTCTTCGCGCTCGATGTTCAGCCACCCAGTTTACGTGGAATCCAATAACTGCACTTTTTAGGCCAGAGAAACCTCTACTGCGTAGCCAGGCGCGAAGCCAGCTGCGGTCAGACCACCCAAGTCGTGTCGCCACCGCTGACACATCAAGAAACGGCGCCTCAACAGAGGTCTGCATGACTTCAGTCAGCAATCGAAGGCCTCTGGAGTAGCCTGTAATGGCGTCTTCATTTCAGACCGCCGGAACACCCCACGCCCACTCACAATACTGTTCCTGAACCGGGTCGAAATACGGCACAGGGCGACACCCTCCAACAGATCTGTTCCTCTGTATTCGATCAGGGCGAGCATCCAGCCGGCTCAACGGCAGCATCCCAGGAAGCAACCACTGGGCCAATGCAGTCGCAAGCGCCCCTCCAAGCGCCGCACTCCTTCAACAACGTCGCCGCGATGGGCCAGCACTACTCGCCCGCAAATGCTGGCAACTTTGCTCAGCACCCCATGTACCTGCAGCCAGCAGCCCCTCCAGTGCAGCCACCGCCCCAACAACTGCAGCAAACGACACAACAGCTGCAACAACCACATCCACAACAGCAACCGTTCGCCTATCCCCATCCCCTGTCAATGAGTGGGCCTTCACAACTGCAGAGGCCCGTGGAGCAGCATCCGGCGCTCGAAGCGCCGCCGCCGAAGAAGCGCGCATCAGCCAGCCGACGCAAGAATCAGCAGCCCAAGAAGGCGCCATCGGCGGCAACTGGGGGCGCCAATAAGCGCAAAAAGTCCACCCCCTCCAAGGAACCGAACTTGCCGGCTGCCGGCTCTCCAACCACCGGCGAATCGAAGTCGGCAGCGACGGGGGCGGCGCCCCCACCTCGAAAGACGTCCGCGCCCGGCGCGCCGGCTGCCGGCGCTGGAAAGGACGCCATACTGAAGCAGCTGCTAACGATGGAGGCGGCCGACTCCACGACCGGCTCGGCGGGACGCCAACCCAGCGGCTTCCGTGGTATGATGACGCCCCCTGGGCCCGGGTTTCCCGCCGGGACGCCCGCGTCCGGCGCCGCCGGTTCCACACTGATCCAGTTGTTGGAATATCCAATGCAACAGAGACCCACGCTTCCGACGAGTATAGCGACATCGCCCCTGGACAAACTGGCCGAGAAGAACCGTAGCAAAAGTTCCGTTGACCAGCCAGTGTTGACCACAAGAGTGGTAGAATCGCTTCTGAGTAAACAGAAGACTGCGACAACTGCCACAAATGGGAACAGGTGCGTAAATATGACAGACAGCAAAGAGATAACCTATCAATGGATCAAGCAGAGTAATTCTATAATATTTTACTAAATTAAACGAAAGACTACAATAAGTTACTTGGATTTAATCTAATTTAGAATTCACATTAAGTTAAATTTAATTAAGCTGAATTATAATTAATACAAAAAGTTAACAAGGAAAAAAAAACAATTAAATAAGAAAATAAACATTTAATTTAATTTAATCTAATTTAGTGTAATTTAATGTAATTTAATCAAAATTTACCTGATTTAATTTACGTTTATTTAATTTAATTCAACTTAAGTTAGGTTAATTTAGTTTAACTTAATTTAATTTAATGTAATTTAATTTAATTACATTTCCTTTAACTTAACTTGATTTAATTTAATTGATTTTAATATATTTTAATTTAATTTAATTTAATTTAATTTATTTAAGCTTAACTTAATTTAATATAATTACATTTAATTTAATATAATTTATTTAAATTTAATTTAATTTACTTTACTTTAATTTAATTTAATATATTTCTAGTTAGGTTAATTTAGGTTAATTTAATTTAATTTATTATAATTTAGTTCAATTTAGGTTAATTTAATCTAATTTTATTTAATTTAACTTAACTTAGCTTAACTTAACTTAACGTAACTTAACGTAACTTAACTTACCTAACTTAATTTAATTTAATTTAGTGTAATATAATGTGAATTTAAGTTTAGTAAATTAAATAATGACTTCTTAGATTAATTAAGCAGATAGAATAACAAAGTTGTGTAAAACAGAGTATCTACGGAGTATTTAAAATTTTTAGGTTAAATCAATTGACGTGATGAAGTATTGTGAACGCTAGATTTGTTAACGTTATATTTACCACCGGAACATTAGGCGGATCTATTTCATCCGTTTGTCGGATCTTTGCTCTTTCGCGATCCGCCCGGCCGATTCGGCCCAAATTTTGACACGTGTTCGGATTTGGGATGCCGATCACATATCAGAAGAGAAATTTCAAAAATTCTTTCGCGTTCGTGAGTTATAGGGCTTCGGACAATTTTGA
The DNA here is from genome assembly GCA_030248115.1 of Linhomoeus sp. GSCO2_2. Classification (NCBI taxonomy): domain Eukaryota; kingdom Metazoa; phylum Nematoda; class Chromadorea; order Monhysterida; family Linhomoeidae; genus Linhomoeus; species Linhomoeus sp. GSCO2_2. The sequence goes on along the minus strand of JASAMZ010004957.1, from coordinate 36,957 downwards.
CGTTGCGCTGCAGTCGATCGCGACGTCGTAGGAAGTTGGTGTAATTGAATAAAGTATTTGACTTTGTACCCTTTATCTACACACCAAATTTCAGCCCAATTGATTGTAAACTGATTTTGCTGAAAGATTGGTCATTTCTTCAAATAACGATTACAATCAATTGAGCTGAAATTTGGTGTGTAGATAAAGGGTACAAAGTCAAATACTTTATTCAATTACACCAACTTCCTACGACGTCGCGTTCGACTGCAGCGCAACGTCAAAATTGTCCGAAGCCCTATAACTCACGAACGCGAAAGAATTTTTGAAATTTCTATTCTGATATGTGATCGGCATCCCCAATCCGAACACTAGTCAAAATTTGGGCCGAATCGGCCGGGCGGATCGCGAAAGAGCAAAGATCCGACAAACGGATGAAATAGATCCGCCTAATGTTCCGGTGGTAAATTTAACGTTAAGGGCCGGAAATTCTTTTCAGGACTCCCATGGATGGCGGTCATCCGCCGGGCGCATACGTTCTCACCTCGCCTCCCGGTCGCCGACCTCCTCCGCCGATGCAGCAGCAACGTCCCCCCTCCTCCCTCTATCTCCAACATCAGCACAGCGTCCCGGCTCCAGGCTTCTACGGTGGAGGCCAGCAGGAGCTGCAGCAGCTCCAAGGCCGGCATCCGCCCATCGACACCTCCCGTCTCTACCAGCAGATGTCGTCGCCGCAGAACAGCTCCCCTTCCTCCGAAGCGCTTCCCCCCTGGCAAAGGGGCCCGCCGATGTCGGCTCCTCCCAATTGGAAGACCCCATCGCCGCAAGCTCAGCCGGCGCCCAAACGGCCGACTTCCGGCGGAGCCGATATGGTAGCAGCGGGCACTGCGCAGCAACTGCAGCAGAGGCAGCGGCGGGGATCAGCCGCCTGCCTGTCGCCGCAGTTCGAGTCGCCGCCGCCCTCGATGGCGGCCCCTTTGCCCCATCCCCAGATGATGATGGAATCTCCGAGTGAGTTCGTCGTCATTCCCTTTACGACGTTTAGGCTTGCGCTTAGGTTTGTACTTAGGCTTAGGCTTAGACTTAGGGTTTTGAGTTCAGCTTAAGCTTACGCTTCACCTTGCTTGCTCACTTCGCCAGTTTCCGCAAGATTTGATAGCTGCTCAACAATGGTTGCGGTGAACTTTGTAGAGTGGCCCTCGACCCATGTGGTACCTGTGGGCGTTGGCGTGGGCGTCTATCCGCAGTCGTCTCCGGCCGACTCGACCACGACGACCACCGTGGTCGCCTCAGGGACCGTTCAGGGTCTCCCGAGGGTACAGCAGCAGCATCAGCAGATACCGCCCAATTCGGCCCCTCCCTTCTTCCTGGCGCCTCACAGGGCGCCCAGTTGGCATGAAGCGGCGGATCCTTCGGCGTTGATGTCGGAACCTATTATGGACTTTGGACTGGCCGGGGGCGCCAGCTCCGTAAGAAATTGCATTAATGCACTGTTTTTTCTCGAGAGGATTGCTGTATCGTCTTTGCTCCTTCAGTTCGACATGGACGACGAGGCGACGCGCAAGTTGGTCAGGCGCATACTCAGCTGAGTGAACTGCGCTGGCTTCGGATCTTGACGTTGCAGAGAGAGGCGACAAGAGCATACATGTACCGTTGATACTACAGTGTACCGCGAGCATCGCAGGCTAAGTCGCTCCCTCCAACAAGTACAGACAGGACATCAAGCTGGAGTATGTATCTATCCTGGTGCAGCTCTTAGTGTAGCCAACTTACACATATGGACATATGGGAAAGGACAGCGGACGCTATTGTGGGTAGATACTGTAGGCAGTAGACGAATTGGCCCAATTGCGTACAGATGACTTCATCTTGAACAGCCTAACAACTCCTTAGATGCGCGGTGTAGTCGGCAGAGGGTAGCGCGAGTTGTATGTAGTATCACCACCTATTATGTATCGTGCCCGTTCTTGCCTCCTGTTGACATTCTATGGTTGCGACTGTGATTTGTCAGCGTGATCGCACTCCGCGCCTTACGGTTATGTTCCCGAGTTGACGATACGTTCCCTGTAGAGCTCTCCAGAAACGTAGTTCATAGCTTGATTCCTGTTGTGATCGCCTACATATGTACTTACCTATTATCTTAGATGCATTTCACTGCTGGGTATGTCTCACCAATGCTGTATTTCATCGGTGGCGACCTCGCAATCGCATTTCTTGCCGAAGCTTGTATTGTTTGGACAACTCAACTTGTCGAGTCACAGTCGCATCGCAAGAAGGACGCAATCACACCACCACATTAGTCACACATACTCGAATCGAAAGCATCCAGAGTGTGACACCGAGTGACGCGAGATAAATCGGGCCACTTGCGTCTTTGGGGTTACTAACCCCTTTACGGGAACCATTGCTCACTTAGGCTCGGCCAGTATAACAGAGGGTGGGGCCGCTTGGCTTGTTTGTTCAGTTTAGTCAAGTGCGCAAGCGGTTCGGCACACCTGCGTTGGTGACTCACTCCGACCCGCATAAATTGCGGCCTGGAAGGGAGCCCCCTCGTCAGTTTGCCTTTCGCCGGGAAGATAAGGGTTACGGTACCACAAACGGAAACTTGTTCTCGGGACGATTTCGAAGTGTAGCCAAAGAAAATGGAACTGCTGAACGGAAAACGGACCTTCCTTCTGCTTTCGGTGCTCGTCCTCGCCCTCGCTCATCTCAGCAGTGGTTGGTTTCTTCACTCTGTCGTGTCGGGCAGGATATCCTACCTACCGTAACTCCTCTAAGCACCCCACCCCCATCTACAGTTAGCTCCCCCCCCCCCCCCCTTCTCCAATAGTCCCTCCTTCTCGATTTATCCCCCCCCCCCCCGTTCGAAGTTGACAAAATAAGCTCTGGCGAGGCTTATTAGAGTACCTACCCACGGAAAAAATTTCAAACTAATTCGTTACATCAAAATATACCTTAACCAACCCTACCAGTCCGAATAGACACGTAATTTTGCCAACTTTTTGGAGAGCGGGGATCTGACAACAGTTACAGAAGTTGTAACGCTGAATTTGTCATGATGATGCATTGATGATTCTTCAGGCGCCTCGCTGCGCGAGGAAAGGGCGGCTGGAGACGACCCCACGACCATGGACACACCGCCTGAGGAGACGGGATGTAAGTCTCTGACAATAAGCTGGCTCTAGGTGTGAGTAGCCTTTGTGCGCCAGGTTTCGATTGTGTTTTGATAGTTCTAACAAGATTAGTAGACGGGGGCAGAGCCCCTCGGGGCACTCCTCCCCTCTTTCAGAAGAATTTTGGGAGTTGAATCATGCTGCCCATTGATCAACGAGACATGTCAGTGAAGCTTAGTGGCCATTCTGATCGCAAAATTAATAGCAAATTCGGAATTGTGACCCTCCAATACCCGACATTTGACATACAACACACCTAGCTTTGGCTGAACTGACACAACCAGGTTTTCCACTTGAGGGCACGCATGGTGGCAAGCAAATTCTCAAAAACTAGTCTCAAACATTTTCAAAGCGAAAAATAAATGTCAAATTCGTGATCAGCGTCCCCGAAAAGCCGGAATCGAGTACTTACACGGTAGGTTCCCTGGACAAATCCGGCAGCCAGAATTTTGAATTCAAATTTCCCGCCAAAATACGCGTCGGACGAAAAAAGTGCTTATAACAAGAACAACGTATCTTTTGATGCTCTATCTCTTACATCATATATACCAGACCTAACCCTACCCCAGTCCGAGACACGTAATTTCGCCAACTTTTTGACAGCGGGGATGTGACAACAGTTACAGAAGTTGTAACGCTGAATTTGTCAGGATGATCCATTGATGATTCTTCAGGCGCCTCTCTGCGCGAGGAAAGGGCGGCTGGAGACGACCCCACGACCATGGACACGCCGCCTGAGGAAACGGGATGTAAGTCTCTGACAATAAGCTTGTTCTAGGTGTGAGTAGCCTTTGTGTGCCAGGTTTCGATTGTGTTTTGATAGTTCTAAAAATTACAATTATTTTGTTGGTCTAAAGCAATAACTCCGCAACCACTTTCAGTGTTCCTCGGCCTGGTCTGGTACTGGTGGGTGGTCATTGTGGTCGGCGTCGTCGCGCTCCTCGCCATCGTCGGGGGTGGCATCTTCTTCGTTATGAGATCCAGATGATTGGCGACAATCGCTGCCTTATTGTGTTATGCTGTTGCGCGACGTACCATATGTGTCTTGCTCCAGTGGTGCCAAACTGCCAAGACGATTGTTTATATCGTTATGATTATATATTGTTGTATTAACACGTGTAGATGACAGACTTGAGCTTAAGTAATCAACTTTTCACGGGTATATGATTGCAGACAGCGGCAAAGATCCATTGACAACATTAGAGAAATTGATTGCCAAGATCAACAGGAGAGTGCGCAGACTTTCTTAGCTGTCAGCTTGGCTGGGCCCAGTGGCCGTCGAGCGTCTTGACAGGGACTCGGTATTTCCGACGATCCCTGCATAGCACACAAACGCAGTCAAACAATCCCTTCAATCCACAAGTGTAGGCAGGTAGCAGCGTTCGAAACCCGTGCAGTGAGCGCAAACTGCAACACCAACCCTGCTCCGAGCCCGAAGGCGCCTCCGTCTCGTCCTCGATGACGAGGGAGGGCTGCTGCAGCTTCAGCTTCTGGTCGTGGGCGCTCTTGAGCCTCTCGTACTGCGCCAGCAGCTTCTTCTTGGGAACGGCCTTCTTCTGTTGCTCCTTCTTCTTCTCCTTGACCGCCTGCGGCTCGTAGCCGAACATCTCCGCTGAAGCGCCAGCGATCCATGTGCATTTCCGAATAGCGCAAATCCTCTAAAAGCTCCCCTCACTACGCTGATGGAGGCGGGCCGTCGATGGAGAGGAAGAGGATAGGAGGGGCTTATTGGAGAATTTACGGTATGACAGCTTTGACGGCAACCACTAATCCTAGTACGCATGACAATGTAGTGAATCCCATCCCATCCTTGCAAACTCATCGCAAGTGACTTCTGTACCTACCTACAAGTTGTTGGGCCAGTTATTACCTATCTTAGCACGCAGTAGGTACCACACGTATGTACGTAGTCGGCAGCACTTCCCTACACTTACATAGTGCGGTGGATAGTCACGAACCCATCTCGTCCCATCCGAAGAGGCAGTAGGTGAGGCAGGCGACCAGGCAGACGATGAAGAGGATCATGCCCACGAACATCCCAACCACCAGGGCCAACACGCCCAAGATGGACAGGAAACTGCTTCCGGACATCCTTCGTTGCGCATCAATGGAGTAACAACTATGTAGGTCTGTAGGATAGATGGGAACTTGTACTACATCTGTCTGTCTCGACCACTTATGAAGGGCCTAATAAGTACGGCGGCCGAGTCGCTCTAGACAAAGCGGCGGCGGCTGTCGCCGTCTTGGAACGACGGCGGTTGCTTTGGTAACCTGCCTCGAGGGCGTGTGGAGAGAACCCCTTAGCGGACGTCTTATCTGAATATCGTGTCGTCTAGGACTTCTTCGCTTAGTTGGCGTGCTTTCTTTGTCCCAGGAACGACACAACGTACAACGGGAATGAGAACCGACACGGTCAAGAAATATCCACCGTACAAGTACAGTACCCTCAGGATCACAATTCGGCGTCGATACACATCATATTCTTCTGAGAGGGAAGGCAGAGAGAGGCAGGTGAGGCAGTCTTCAGGGGTTGTACTCGATGGGGATGTTCTTCGGCGGACCATGCCGTCTCCCTGGAACCACTCGCGGCGGAACTGCTTGGCGGCTCCTTCGGGGGCGTTGGTCCACTCGACGGTGACGCGGTCGTTGTTGGTGTCGGCGCTGGCGTAGTCGAAGGCCTCGCAGCTGACGGCCAGCAGCACAGACTCCTTGGGGTCGAGCACGCCGGCGGGCGGGTCCACCTGCAGGCGCTGCATGTTGGTCGTCTTGATGGCCCAGCCGATGCGCCGACTCCCGTCGTTCTGCACCGCCACGTGGTAGGTGTGCTTGTCCGAGAAGGGCGCGTTGTACACCAGCTTGGCGTGGGGCTGCGTGTTGATGTCGCCGGGAGGAACCGAAGCCATCTTGCTGCTCGACGCTCTTGACTTCTTTCTTCTCAAAGGGTTTAAAAGGGAAGTTCAACTGGAGTGAAAAGATGTGGAGCTGCTAACTATTGGGCTCCTTTTGAAGTGTGACATAGGAATGAATACTACGCAATAAAGGCTAGTCAACATTCTTTAGCGCAGTTCTAAAAGGAGCCCAATAGTTACCACCTTCACATCTTTCCACTCCAGTTCAACTTCACTTTTAAACCTTTTGAAAAGAAAGAAGTCAAGTCAAGAGCGTCGAGCAGCAAGGATGGCTTCGGTTCCTCCCGGCGACATCAACACGCAGCCGCACGCCAAGCTGGTGTACAACGCGCCCTTCTCGGACAAGCACACCTACCACGTGGCGGTGCAGAACGACGGGAGTCGGCGCATCGGCTGGGCCATCAAGACGACCAACATGCAGCGCCTGCAGGTGGACCCGCCCGCCGGCGTGCTCGACCCCAAGGAGTCTGTGCTGCTGGCCGTCAGCTGCGAGGCCTTCGATTACGCCAGCGCCGACACCAACAACGACCGCGTCACCGTCGAGTGGACCAACGCCCCCGAAGGAGCCGCCAAGCAGTTCCGCCGCGAGTGGTTCCAGGGAGACGGCATGGTCCGCCGCAAGAACATCCCCATCGAGTACAACCCCTGAAGAATGCCTTTCCTGCCTGTCTTCCCTCTCAGAAGAACCCCCTCCCCTGTGATCTGGTGATAACCGCCTCGATCCCTCGTGATTACCACCTAAACTCGTCCGCCTGCTCTCCTCGTCTGCCAATCTCGTGACCATCCTCCCGAACGAAAAATCGTGCGCAACAAGAAGGTCCTCTTACTAAAGAAAGCGAATTTTCGGCGCGTTACTGTAGCACGGGGATACTCGGCTTCATTTGTATTGCTTCAAACGCACAGCTGACTGATAGGACCACACCCTATCGCACTGAGCGAACTGTTGTCTCTCTGTGATCGCGGTTCATACGAACTTTTTTCTAGTCAAGTGACTGATGTGGTTGGATTGCTGCTAACAAGCTCGGGTATTAAAAAGTGAGTTTGTACACCGATTGACATTGCAAAGAGCTGCGTTCTTTCTCCAGAGAGCGCGAGAACCGCCCGTATTGCTCCGCTTCACGAGCTCCCCCTTCGCAAGAGATATAGCAATATTGATTTAGCTTTTAGAGCAAGAAGATCCCTCTTTCCCTTTAACGTTATATTTGCATCGGAACATTAGGCGGATCCATTTCATCCTGTTTGTCGGATCTTTGTCTCTTCGCGATCCGCCATTCGCCCCACGTTTTACACGTGTTCGTATTTGGGATGCTCCGGTCACATATCAGAAGAGAAATTTCAAAAATTCTTTCGCGTTCGTGAAAGCTCAGGGCTTCGGACAACTTTGACGTTGCGCTGCAGTCGAACGCGACGTCGTACGAAGTTGGTGTAATTGAATAAAGTATTTGACTTTGTACCCTTTATCTACACACCAAATTTCAGCCCAGTTGATTGTAATCTATATATTTGAAGAAATGGCCAATTTACGCAAAATCAGTTTACAATCAATTGCGCTGAAATTTGGTGTGTAGATAAAGTGTACAAAGTCAAATACTTTATTCAATTACACCAACTTCCTACGACGTCGCGTTCGACTGCAGCGCAACGTCAAAGTTGTCCGAAGCCCTCTAACTCACGAACGCGAAAGAATTCTCTTCTGATATGTGATCGGCATCCCAAATCCGAACACGTGTCAAAATTTGGGGCGAATCGGCCGGGCGGATCGCGAAAGAGCAAAGATCCGACAAACGGATGAAATAGATCCGCCTAATGTTCCGGTGGTGAATATAACGTTAATGAAGTACCCAAACTTGTCAAGGTTTTAACAGCGCATTGCGAGCCATCAAACCGTGTCGAACAGCTCTCAACGTAAACGAAGTGTCTCCAAAACGAAGCGTCATTTGTCTTGGTGCGTGTTTTAGTAATCAGAAAAAAGAAAAATCGCCAGCGACCACGTTTATACATAACACTCAATTTTGCAGAAGTACCAGAACCACTCACCCTGACGACGTGCGTCTCCTCGTTGGCGAAGACGTAGAAGGGTCGCGTGGTGTCCGCGTAGTAGACGGGCAGGAGAGCGGCCGTGGAGAACTGTATGTGGGCGGGTAGGAGGCCGGCCGTCTCCTCCGCCGTCTCCAGGGGACTGTCGCTGCGGGAGGTGAAGGAGGGAGGCGGCGAGGGGGGAGACTCGCACTTCAGAGCCCGACACACCACCTCACCGCCCTCCGCCCGAGACACCACCACCAGGGCGTTGGCCAACTACAAGAGGAGAGAATGAGCGACGGGGTACGGTAGACTAGCTAATCGCGAACACGACACAGTCTAGCTCGATCCTTACTCTACCAAGAAGCAAGAGCAAGGCGGCGTGTGCCAATGCCGATTTCGTGTGGTAGCCAAGAACGCTTCAAAGGTCGACTTTACTACCTACGTACAGTCACTGCTATACTGATCCCCCATAGGTGCAGGCGGGGGGGGGGGGGGGGGGGGGGGGGGGGAACCCCTCCTCTGGCCCTGGCCTCTAGTGAACTTTTCACTGATACTCCCCCCCGCCTGGCAACAGAAATTCCAAAAAAAATCCGGAAATTTCAGAAATTTTCTTGCGTTTTTGGTAGTTTTTGGTCCCATTTTGTCCAAATTTTCGCCTGCGGCGCTACATTTCGTCTATTTATGCCCAAATTAGCGTGTTTTTGACCAAATTAAGGCCATTTTTAGCGTATTTTTGGCCATTCTAAAAAGCTGTTCACTGGTCCCGGGACCCCCCCCTCTCAAAAATTTTCCTTAACTAGAAACGGGGGGGCCCGCCCCCCCCCCCCCCCCCCGGCCTCCGGGTGGCCTGCACCTATGTGATCCCCACCAAGAAGCAACCAACCTTCAGAGTCCAGGAGTCGTCCCAGCCGCGCGGTCTGTGCCCCTGAAGTGCCTGGGGACTGGGAAGGGCTCTGCAGAGGTCGCCTTTGGCCAGCAACTGCTGCGCCACCACAGGCAGAAGGTCCGATTCGCGGAAGACGAAGTCTCTGGTGAAGGTGCAGCTCACTCCTCCTCCTGCTCCTCCATCGGCCGTTGCTGCGCCACTCCGACGACTACCGCTGAAGTCTTGCTCGCCTGAAACGAAGTGTGGCGAGTTCTTTGGCATCGCACTCTCTTATAGAGTAAGAGCTTTCTCTCAACATGAACCCGCACCGTCTTCTCTCTCGTCGGCTCCTCCGAAACAGAATCTCACTCTCCAGTAAACGGGATTCTCTTGACGAACGAGCAGTCCGAAGTTGCCGATCAACTGAAGGGACTTCTACGCTTTCTAGTCAATTGTGTAACGCAATGCACCACATTGCGCACGTTCCAATGCTTGCCTTGCCCATGATGGGCTCATAGGGCATCTGCAGTTCCAGGATTCTCTGGTGGGCCTCCAGTTCCCAGGGGACAATGGTGTCGACCACCTGGACCAGTTCTCCCACGCGAAAGACGTCGTCGTCTTCGCCGTCATCGTCCGAGTCCGAAGATAGGTCGATGTCCACCACGCGAAGAAGCGCCGCCAAATCCATGCCGTCCATCGATGCGGCCACGGCCATGTTTGCCCGCTCTTGGTTAGAATCAAAGAAGGAAAAATCTCCAGCTCTCCCGGATTTTGAACGCGAAAATTCACACTACGCCAACTTTTCGAGTTTCATTGGCCAAACAACAACGCAAGAGAACCCTGTCTTGAACAAGTGGTCTCAAACGGAAGATTCTTATCACTGGAAGAAACTGGTCGTTGTGACGTATCCACGCAATTCAAACAAGATTTTAACCGTAATCAAGTTTTGAACTTCCGTTCAAAATTGCACGTGCTTGCGCGGGCACTCCCTCAACGCAGGCAGAGGCACGGGCACGGGCATGCCCCAAACGCCCTCAACGCAGGCAGCGTAGGCACGAGGTGAGTTTGTTGAAAACTACGCTCGTACACTACCCTTGTGTAGCGGACACTCATCTAAACTCGATAGTTCGTCATTCTGTGCTTCGTTTTGGGCGCAATCGAATCGCCGATGGCCAAATCCGCCGTATTCACTTCGTCTTGTGCCTGCGTTTGTTTGATTTGCATATAAACAACATTTGCCGCAATGTCCAACTTATCGGCGGAAATTTGAAACCGTTGGGTCCCGTGGCGAAGCTCGGCAGGCACCAGGCACTCGCCCGTACGGTATTCTCGCTGTTTATATGCAAATCGAACAAACGCAGGCACAAGACCAAGTGAATATGGCGGATTTGGCCATCGGCGATGCGATTGCGCCCAAAACGAAGCGCAGAATGACGAACTATCGAGTTTAGATGAGTGTCCGCTACACCGGTGTAGTGTACGAGCGTAGTTTTCAACAAACTCACCCCGTGCCCGCTCTGCCTGCGTTGAGGGCGTTTGGGGCATGCCCCTGCCCGTGCCTCTGCCTGCGTTGAGGGAGTGCGGCTTGCGCGATTTGAAACATGCGGTTGGTTCATGGCGCTAATTTAAATTTCGGTTGAAGGAGCCTAAAGCAGAATTAGCCACGCGGAATAAAGGGACGCTGAAATTTGTAAGACAGAGTGGTAGTCCCCATTCGTGATACGATTTTGTTTTGTTTCAATTTTGTTTCAATCCGTCTGCATTTCAGCACTGACGAGAAAATACATCCACACTTCAGAACCCACTAAAGTATTTCATCTATCGGAAGAATGATTAGTAAGATAGACTATGGTCCAGGGTGACCAGATGTCCCGATTTTCCGGGATTGTCCCGATTTTGCGCCTTAAAATCCCGGTTGAAGGGGCCTCCCACCGGGACAAATTATGGCTTTTCGACCAAAATTCCTCTAGACATCTTATAAAAACCGAAAAATTTCGCCTGCGGCGCTATTTTACAACTAAATTTGATATTCAAAGCTCAAAAATCGCTTGAATCTCACCTGCAGTGCTCAAGTTTAACAAATTTTGTTCAGGGAAGGTAAAAATGTCAAATTTTTCGCCTGCGGCGCAATTCTTAAGCTCAAATAGGTAAGTGTTTCGCAAAGTTCATTATAGGTGATTTTAGCACTGAAATGGAATAAATAATGCGAAAATTTTGCCTGCGGCGCTATATTAAGATGGCGAATTTTGTGCCGTCGACACTGGCCGACGATGTCCCGATTTTCCAACCGAACGATCTGGCCACCCTGCTATGGTCTATAGCCCGGGGTGCGCCTAAGCGGATGCCATACACTTGGAGGCCGATGTGGCGTAACTGACGCGTTCGAGCCGATACTCGGAGCCCGTTGTCGGGCACCTCAAGTGTTTTAGCAGACGTTCTCAAGTGTTCAAGCGTATTAGTCGCTAACGGATTCTCCGCTTGTGTCCAATGGACGAAAGTTACGGTAGGAGAATCGAAATGGCTAGCAAGGTACCTAGCAGTACAACGTCATCGTCGACAATCGCCGCTCTGTCTGTGTAGAAGTTGTAGTTGGAGCCGAGAAAGCAAAGGGCGCGGCAGTCGACGTGCCTGCGAGGGTTTCGCCACCACCCGGCCACCGCGCGGACGCTGACGTCGAGGCCGCCACTGCTGTCCGAGCTCTTGACGACTCTCCACTCAGAGCTGCCGGTGAACACGCTCACAAATGCCCTTTCCCAATGAGGGTACTCCTCGCTAACCGCCACCTGAGAGTGGTCAGGCAGGAAGAGTCAGTTCTATTGCCAGGCTTGAGCAGGCGTCGGTGGCGGTCAGCAGCTGTTTGAGAACTTCACATGCATGTTGCGCGTAAGAGGCTAACCGTCGCCCCTTGTCTTCACCGTCACCGTGAAACTCGACCTGCATCGAGTTCAGGCTGGGCGGGCTCTTCAGCAAGGATATGACTCCGTCCATGGACCGTGACGATGCCCCAGAGGGGAATTTCAGTCCTAGAAGGGTTAACTGGCGTAGAGATGTGCGGAGCCCATCACAGGCCAGACGAAAGTGAGGGTCGAAGTTGTTAGTTCGCAGCTCACTGAGACTGACAAATCGATCTTTCATGGGAACCGCCAGCTCGATTGAGAATCTTCGAAATGCCGGGACCAAACTCTCGAAAGAGAGAAACTCCAACAATGGCAGCTTCGAGAGTGAGTCCAGAAGTGACTTGACGACAGTTGCGTGCGACATTGCGTAGGACGAGAGTTCCAACGTAACGTTGGTCAGGCGACTGGGCGCCGACCGTTCTGCGCTACAGTATCTGAGGAAGTCGACAATCTCTTCTCCAGAAGTGGAGAGGACGGGATGCTGCACAACGTGTAGAGTCGAGAGGTCGACGTTACATGGTTCGCCTTCTTGCCGAGGAATCGCCAGCTCCGTCTCATTAGCCCAGTAGGAGTAGAATTCCAACCGCCTGAAAACGCCCTCCAGGCCTGTTAGACACCCCGTGCACCTCTGAAGGGACAAAGAGCGAAGGTTGGAGCTGCTATTCAACCAGTTGATTATAGGCTGCGTTCTCTCAGCAGAGAAATCCATCCCTTTGAAGTCTTCCAAACAGATGGATCGAAGTTTCTTGCCCGTGCTTCCTTCCACAAAGCTCCCAAGGATGTCCACCGATGCAGCCCAAGAAGTGTTTGAACACACCGTCAGGCTGTACCGCGAGTTAATCCACCGTCGAATCTTGTAACAGGCACCTCTGTCAAGGTCACTAGCCCTGTAAATCGAGCAGATCTGAAAATAATTTGCTTTCGTTTGGACTACTGTAGGACTCCACGCCGATCACTGGATTTGAGACTTGCTCAAGTCACTCACTCTAAGTTCCAGCGGCGGCCTCGTCCAGAACTCGGTGGTGTAAAGGACTTCCCTGCGAAGTCCACTGAGGAAGTACCGTTGATCCGCATTTAGGAGGCGCAAACCCGTTTGCAATATGGGTCTGTAACGTTGGCGCCTGACGAGTACAGGACGCAGTGAGCAAATGTCACAAAGCGAATTGAGGCATCCACGCATGCCAGAGCAGGGTTCATCAACCGCAATCGACTCCATAGTCGAACAAACGGCGAACAATCGTGCGACGAAGTAGTCAGCGAAGAGTTTGTGCTTGAAACGCCAGCCCTGCGCGAACTGGCGCCAGTTGTCAGGGGTTAGTGTCGTCGGGTAGTCTAGCGCCTGCGGTCGCCTCGAGACGAAGCCGTTTTCAGTGGCGACCACGCCTGTCAGTTCTGCCTGCTGGGACTCTAGACGGTGTCGTACAACGTGTTTGACTACGCGGTCGATTCTTTTCCTGACCGCATCCTCAATGGGCAGTGTGACCGTGTGGCTGTTTCCCAGAGCAATGATACCAACCAGAAGGAACAAGTGGTCGAGGTCCACCGCCGCACTCTGTCGCCGCTTGCGACTTTCGTGATGATCGACGAAGAGGTGGAGAACGTCATACAGTTCAACGGAATGCGGAGAAGCGTTGCCCTGCCCGTCGACTCCCAGCAGCTTTTCCTTTGGAATGTTGGCGACCATGAAGAAGATGAGGGGATTGCAGAGCAACTCGACCAGGTCATGCCTGCTTGGACGCGCCTGAGACAGTAGGCCAGCGATCGCCTTGTTCCCCTCGGCTGCTTCAGAGATGCGCTCTCTTTGCAGGCCGACGAGACGCGCCAACCGCGTTATCTTCGGCTTCTCCCCAAGTACCTCGTGGTTCCCGTTTGGTCTGGTGGACACGACAACTGTGGCTCTGGGGAAATATTCTCCCAGCGCAAGCTTGTTGATTTCTGGGCAGCTCTTCCTGAACGGGAACTCGTCGTAGGCGTCCAGTAGCACAAGGGTCTTCTCCTGGACTTCCTGTTGTTTCAGCAACCCGAGTAGCTCAACAGCGGCTTCCCCATCTTCTCCGAAGAGCTGACCGGCGACAGCCTCTTTCAGCGTTGTAGGGCCGTCGATGTAGCCCAACTTCAGGAACAAGACCATTTGAAATCGACCTTGGAGATAACCATCCGGACTTTTGCTTGACCAGTCGAATGCCACTTTGTGCAGAAATTTGGTCTTTCCGACGCCCGCGTCGCCGAAGAGGATTATCAGTTTTGGCGGAGCGCCGTGTAGCGGTCGTTCAAAGACGTCAGTGTAGTGGTTACACCGCCACCGATCTGTACTGCCCATGTGCCGGATTTCAATATCCACGTAGAAATCGAAGGAAGCAATTTCTTCGGCGAAATTCGCGACGCCGTCGAGGTCGAACTGGAAAAAGTTCTTCCACTCTTCCAACAGATGTCTTCGCTGACTTTTGTAGAATTCCGCCAGGTGCTTAGCCAGCGACCACAGCTTGTCTGAATTGGACTGTGAACTTGCTTCCGTGCATTGTAGTACATACCTACGTGAAAGCTTGCTACTGTATTTTCGGCTGCCGTCTTACCCGGCATGGGCCCATATGATTCGGGAATCTGTTGCAGCCACTGTTTCACATTATTGTAGTCGTCATCGAGCAAGCTTCTCAAGTGTCGGTTAACTCCGTCGACGGCGTTGCAGAACAGTAGAAAGGCCGTGGGGCCCAGCCGTGAAACCATGTCCACTAGGCAACAGTTTTTCTCGAACGGAGTCGAAGCGCTCTGAAGGTACATAGAACTCGATCGGACGCAGCCTTGCATAAGCCTAAGCCATGCGATGACGACGGCTACAGACGACGACAACGGACGACGACAACGCACGACGAAGGTGACGGGCGACGACGACGGACGGTGGCGACGGCGACGACGGCGGCAGCGGCGACGACAGGCGGCTACTGGTGTGCTCCAACGCAGACGCTAGGATCCCACCATATAGGTACTCACATTCAGGGTGTCAAACTGATGCTGGTTCAACAGATGCCTGCTTTGAAGATCGGTGGCAATAACAAAGGCGTCGCCTTCACCAAGTTTGTTGCAAATCAGCAGCTTCTTTGTCGCAAGAGCTTCTTCATGAGGGCCGAAAGAAAACACCATTGTTCCAACTACGCACTGCCAAAATCCTAGACGACGCTTCGCATGAAAGGTATGTACGTAGACAAACGAATAATAACTGACAAAGCCTAATCGATTGTCCCCGCATTTATACAAACAAGGCTAGCCAAGAAAGAATGTGACCAGACCGTGCGTGACGCATCTTTTCTCGAAGAGAAGGTGCGGCGGAGCAGAACGGAAGCGGAAGTTGTTACCTAACCTCTACTCAGCTTCTTACAATGACTGGACAAACAAGCGTTCCTCGAAAAGTTTATCGTTATGATAAGACCATCGCTGGCTTTCGGTAGGTTTGCGGGTGGGCGGTCAGAAAGGGAGGTCGAATACTGCACGAACCAAAACGGCGACACCACGTGCGTTGCGCCTTACAAACGCATAGATAGTGGAATTTCAGAAATCAACGGTTTCACAATGAGCAGACCGTCTTCAGCTTTACGGACAGGGTGAATTTGCATAAACAGCACCCGGCGGGGCTGCTGTTGTTAATGTAGAGCGCTTCTAACAAGGCACACGACACGGTTCGATCTTCGATTGATGCCGTTATGAGCTCCGGCGGTGGTCAATTGGACAACGCGGCGCCGGCGGTGTTCGCGAAGGCGCCCTCGCGTCCGGTGACGGCGCTGGAGTTGGACGACTCTGTGGCGGATCCGGTGGACGCGCGGGAGATCTTCGACCTGATCCGCGATATAAACGACCCCGAGCACCCGCTCTCGCTGGAGGAGCTCAACGTCCTGGACGAGGAGGCCGTCATGGTCGGCGACCAGGGAGCCAGGGTCGAGGTCCAGTTCACGCCCACCATCCCGCACTGCACCATGGCCACGCTCATCGGCCTGGCCATCAGGTAGCGTAGCGCGCACTAGTTGACTCTTTAGTGAGCCTTGTAAATCTAAGTGCTTCTCTTTAGAGATTCGCTGGTCTGAGTAGATTGATCCAGATTTCAACCACAGTACTCTGTCATACGGTAGTGGCGTTCTTCACCTGTAGGTACTACAGTGGGTAGTTGCAGGGTGAAGTTGCTGCGCTCCCTCCACAGTTGGGTCAAGGTGTCAGTGAGGATAGCCGAGGGCACGCACGTCTCCGAGGCGGCCATCAACAAGCAGCTGGCCGACAAGGAGAGGGTCGCCGCCGCCCTCGAGAACCCCAATCTACTACACGTCGTCAATCGGTGTCTGGAGCCCAGACAGTGATGTGTAATTCTCGTGAAGATTGTGATCGTGAATGATACAGTTCGTTGTTTGTGTCCAAATAAACATTGCTGACATGTTTAGTCGTTGACAGCCTTCGCTCATTCACGGACAGAGACGCTTTGTCGTGTGATTTTCAATACCCAGAACCTCCTTTGGTAATAACTCCATCCCATCCAAATCTATCCAAAAGCACGTCCGCACTTCACACTTCACAGCAATGATATACCGCGCCCTCATTCGGAAACCTCACTTCCAACTGCTTCGTCGGTTGGCGACGCAGGCGGCGACTGAGAATGAGGCTTTCTACGTCAGATACTTGACTGGCAGTGACGCAGGTACATAATAACGTAGTTGTAGCCCATACTACACAGTATAAGGCCAGAAGTCGTTAGTCGTTCACAAATTTGTTTTAATTGCACCCGATATTTGCACTTGCCTTCTCCTGCCAAGTGCCAATTATTTCTGCATTACTTACCACTGCAGTTCTGTATTACCACTGCACTGCCCTATAGGGCCACGGTGTATGACCGTGTGAAGTGTCAATAAGGTCAGCGGAGCGTACCATGGCATGTTCAGGCATAGTCCAGTTCCACCTGAATAGGCCGCAAGCCAAGAACGCCATCAACGCTGACATGGTGGCGGGTGTACGTTTGTCTGTGCGACTGATTGGAGGGCTGTCGTTCTATCGCTTCTATCGAAAGGTTGTTCAGCTGAGAATTGCCATGGATACCGTACGCTATGACCGGACCTGCAGGGTGGTTTTGGTGAAGAGTGATGTCCCGGGCGCATTTTGTGTTGGTGAGCGTTTTGAGTAGGTATTTCTGGTGATAAAAGGTGAAGCAATCTAAAATGGGGAAGTTGTCTAATTTTCGGTGCCGATTTGAAAGAGCGGAAAGGCATGCCGTTGGAGGAAGTGGGGCCCCATGTGGCAAAATTGAGAGGTGAGAGTGGTTGGGCTACGTTATTTTGAAGGTATTTCCGTAGTGAACATGTTGGGGGAGGGGAGGCGAGGTAGGTTGGACGCCAGGGGACAATGGTATGGCCCTTTGTGGAGCTTAGCTTTGCTACAGCACTGTGGCCCACGTCCCACAGATAAGACCGTTGACAGTTATGGGCGATGGGGAGGGGGGGGGGGTCACTTGATCTGAGTTGTGCAGGTGCTGTCTGCGTCCCGGCACCGAGTCTCGAGCGTCGCAGACCATTTTCAGCGCTAATGGAAAGCCTGGCCGATCTGCCGCAGCCGACCATAGCCGCCATAGATGGCTACGCCTTGGGAGGCGGCCTGGAAATGGCCCTGGCCTGCGACATGCGAGTCGTCGGTGAGGAAGAACGCATTTGTTACGTAGCTTTCACAATAGCCCAATGCCTCCATCGACCATTCATTTCCTTCAGCCGACAGCGTGCGCATAGGATTGACAGAGACGAAGCTGGCCATCATTCCCGGCGCAGGTGGGCCTTTACGCTAGCAGTGTTGCAGCCGACATTGGCATCTGTCGTATATAAGGCTGTCCACGCCCAGACCTGAAAAAAGCGGCTGGGGGGGATCGGCGGACCTCGGCGATATTTTGTGTGCTGATAGGCCATTATCTTAGAAATGCAACGCCGCAAGTCCGAGCTCGCTACGTTGCCCCACGCGAGTAAAGCACGCGTTTTCCCAACATACACAAATTTTGCGCGTTTTTAAAAAATTGACTTCGACCGTTTATAAAATGAGTTTCGCTCAAGCTAGGCTGCTGATACTTGGTATCTATAGACTGTCTGTTAGTGATTGTGTGTTGGCCAAGTGCCGCGCGTATCCACGCACCCACGCGGGAGCAACGACTGCGGCAATTTTTCAAACTTTGGCGCGACGTAAAAAAAAGTCGCCCGAATCGATTTTCTTCATTTTGCTTTCATTCGATAGCCAAGAGTCTTATCTATCGAAATATGTAAAATTGACCATGGGTATTGGGGGTCCTGCGCGAGCTACGGGCCAAAATGTGAAAAAAGTGCGGTTTTCGGGGGTTATTTTTGCCCTATTTCTAAGCATTACTCGTTCGTGTTAAAAGTTTTCGCGAAAAATTTTGTATGCCACACAACTCTACTTACACCTGTTGCACTAGTTTTGGAATTCGCAAAATTGGTAGCCACCTTTGCGAATTTTGCTCAAAAAACCGAAAAATGCAAAAATTTACTTACTGAAAATCCTTGAAGTGGCTATAACTTTTGCTGTAGTGAATCGATTTCCAGCAAACTTGTAGCGTGTAGTGTATGTCTACAGGCAAATAAAATGCAATTTTCGAGTTTCCGTGCGAGACCATTTTGGCGCCAAATCTGAAATTTTAAAAATCGGAAATATGCTTCGCAGAAGACCTGCCAATATGGTAGTCGTATAAGCCAAATCGAGGTCGCTGATTACGAATTTCGCATTAGTTTTGACGTACGAGGTCTCCCAAGCAGGATTTGTTGGTAAACAATTACAGTCTCGCATCGTCACAAACTGACAAGTGTCTCACTGCCCAACGAAATAGTGCAACTATCAAGCACGAGAGGGCCTTCGCAAATTCTATCGGGGAGACCTCGTACGTCAAAACTAATGCGAAATTCGTGATCAGCGACCTCGATTTGGCTTATACGACTACCATATTGGCAGGTCTTCTGCGAAGCATATTTCCGATTTTTTAAATTTCAGATTTGTCGCCAAAATGGTCTCGCACGGAAAACTCAAAAATTGCATTTTATTTGCCTGTAGACATACACTACACGCTACAAGTTTGCTGGAAATCGATTCTCTACAGCAAAAGCTATAGCCACTTCAAGGATTTTCAGTAAGTAAATTTTTGCATTTTTCGGTTTTTTGAGCAAAATTCGCAAAGGTGGCTACCAATTTTGCGAATTCCAAAACTAGTGCAACAGGTGTAAGTAGAGTTGTGTGGCATACAAAATTTTTCGCGAAAACTTTTAACACGAACGAGTAATGCTTAGAAATAGGGCAAAAATAACCCCCGAAAACCGCACTTTTTTTACATTTTGGCCCGTAGCTCGCGCAGGACCCCCAATACCCATGGTCAATTTTACATATTTTGATAGATAAGACTCTTGGCTATCGAATGAAAGCAAAATAAAGAAAATCGATTCGGGCGACTTTTTTTATTGCCGCAGTCGTTGCTCCCGCGTGGGTGCGTGGATACGCGCGGCACTTGGCCAACACACAATCACTAACAGACAGTCTATAGATACCAAGTATCAGCAGCCTAGCTTGAGCGAAACTCATTTTATAAACGATCGAAGTCAATTTTTTAAAAACGCGCAAAATTTGTGTATGTTGGGAAAACGCGTGCTTTACTCGCGTGGGGCAACGTAGCGAGCTCGGACTTGCGGCGTTGCATTTCTAAGATAATGGCCTATCAGCACACAAAATATCGCCGAGGTCCGCCGATCCCCCCCAGCCGCTTTTTTCAGGTCTGGGCGTGGACAGCCTTATATATGCAGTCGTACATGGCGGCAAGTTGTGCGGTCGCGTGCTTCGATTGACGAAGCGTGACCAACTGCTTTTACAACCACTACAAGACATATAAGACATCAGTGCCGCTCACAGGTGGGACGCAGCGCCTGTCGCGACTGGTGGGCGCTTCCCTGGCCAAGGAGCTGATCTTCACTGGGAGAATGATCGAAGGCAGCCTCGCCTACCAGATGGGACTGGCCAACCAATGCGCCTCACAGAATAAGAGTGGAGACGCCGCCTACTTGGCCGCTCTCGACCTCGCCAGGGAGATACTGCCCAACGTGAGCGCCTATTTGACTGTTATGAACGATGAAAATGGCTAGTTGACAATGGTCATGGCGTGATACAATGCGTTGCTAGGCATGCTCAGTTGCGTATGCAATACGAGCTCTATATTCAGTTACGCACTGTACGAACGGTGGATTCCGATAAGGTTCTGTCTGAGACGATCCATCTGCAACGTACGGAGTTGTTTGCACGTTTGCAGGGCCCCATAGCGCAGCGTCTGGCCAAGACGGCCATCGACAGGGGCCTGAACGTCGACTTGCAGAACGGTCTGAAACTGGAGGAGCTCTGCTATAATCAGACCATCACCACCAAGGACAGAGTGGAAGGACTGCGCGCCTTCGCCGAGAAACGCCCGCCCCTTTACACCGGCGACTGACTGTTGACTGATTTGACTATCGATGCGCGCCTTCGATACTTGTCTGTCGAGAGGAAGGCAGTCGACAGTTCAGCGTACATAAATGGCGATATATGTACAATGTAGTGCACACACAGGCTCACACTGATGTTGGTACATACATAGGTACGCTATCCTTACAATGCAGAAACCAACGTATTTCTTCTAACGAGAGTGTTTAGTCGGTAGGTGATACTCTATGGTCTATCCCATGGAAGTTGATCACATTTGGGGAGGCACAGCTCACAACATATTCCCACAACCCATGGTGTACGTACTGCCACGACCACTGCTCACAACATGTATTGACCCACAGTCTTCTACTAGAGCCTTTAGCCCATAGGCGATACTGTATATCTATAGCTGAACACCTATGGAAACAGAGCCATTTGTACCGACCTTTGGAAATCAGCCACTGCTCACAACATGTATTGGCCTATGGTTCACAGCCAATGCTCACAGTCACAACAGCCCATAGGAGATTCAGATAGATCTAAAGTGGTTCACAGCCAATGCTCACAACAGCCCATAGGAGATTCAGATAGATCTAAAGTCATTCGTCACTGTGCCTCTGTTAGTGCCTGCTTTTAGGGTTCCACCAGCTGCCATGTCTCAGGATACACTGAAGCTAACACATGGATGCTTGCATTTAGCCCATAGGAGATTTCAGATAGATCTAATGTCTTCTGACACTGTGCCACTGCCAGTGCCTGCATTTACCATTGCGCCCACTCCCGTGCCTTTGATTACACTGAACTTTGCATATAGGTGTTTGTGTTTAGCCCATAAGAGGTTTCATATAGATCAAAAGTCTCTTGACACTGCGCCCTTGCCAGTGCCTGCATTTATCATCGAACCTGTTCCCGTGCCTCTGAATACACTGAAGCTAACACATGGATGCTTGTGTTTAGCCCTTAGGAGATTTCAGATAGAGCTAATGTCTTCTGATGATGTGCCCCTGCCAGTGCCTGCATTTACCTTTGCACCTGTTCCCGTGCCTCAAAGTACCTGTAGGAGTCTCACAGCGACAGCTCTGGAGTGAATGGTGACACGACAGTGCGAAATTTCCACAAAAATGACCAGTAGGCACTCTTTAGACCTCAGAATGTACTGCGCAGCCGATATTTTCGTGATTTTTGTGGAATTTAGACATCGGCCAATGGCCACAATAGGAGATGCAAAACTACAGAGAACGACGGTTCTTCTGATGTATAGATCATCGCGATCCGTCAAGGCTGTCGAGAGTTATCGTGTTAACAGACAAACAAACAAACAAACAAACAAACAAACACACTCTATGCCGCTTAGTATATAGGACTAGAGCCTTTAGCCCGTAGGAGAATCTCTATGGCCTATAGCATATGGGTAGTCTGCAGAGCATGAAGGAGATAATGCAATCATTGAATTCAGTGCACTGCAGGACAGTACAGTTAGATCTCAAGTCGTTAGACCCTGTGCCAGTATCAGTGCCTATGTTTAGGATCTCGCCAGCTCCTGTGCCTGTAAATACACAATAGATGCTTGGGTTTAGCCCGTAGACAATTGGGTTTAGCCCATCGGACATTTCAGATAGATCTCAAACCATTCGACCTTGTGCCCCTGCCAGTGCCTACGTTTAGGATTGCGCCAGCTCATGTGCCTGTGAATACACAGTAGACTCTTGGGTTTAGCCCATAGACATTTGGGTTCAGCCAATAGGGCATTTCAGACATATCTCAAGCCATTTGACACTGTGCCCCAGCCAGTGCCTACATTTACACTCGCACCAGCTGTCGTGCCTGTAAATACACAATAGATACTTGGCTTTAGCCCGTAGACATTTGGGGTTAGCCCATAGGAGATTTCAGATAGATCTAAAGACATTCGACATAGATCCAAAGCAGTTTGATGTTGTGCCCCTGCCAGTGCATACAGTGCCTGCGAATACACTTTGGAGTCTCACAACGACAACTCTGTCGTAAGTGGTGACACTGTATAGCACTTTTGGCACGAAATCAAACGTCAATCTTAGCGTGTGGTGCCTTCTGTGCCCATAATGTACTGGCGCAGCCGATATTTGCGAAATATTGTGGAATTTAGTCATCGGTCAAAGTTCTAAAAGTAAATATGCAAAACTACATGTTATGTCGGTCAGTTTAAGCTATAGATCATTGCAAACCGACAACTGTGTCTAGAGATATGGCGTTTGCAGACAGACAAACACACGGACAGAGTTAGGCGCCTTAGTATATAGGACTAGTGCCTTTAGCCCGTAGGAGAATCTCTATGGTCAATGGTGTTGGGTTCAGCCCATAGACAATTGTGTTTAGCCCGTAGGGCATTTCAGATAGATATCAAGTCATTCGACCCTGTGCCACTGCCAATGCTCGCACCGGCTCCCGTGCCTGTAAATACACAATAGACACTTGGGTTTAGCCCGTAGGCATTTGGGTTTAGCCCGTAGGAGATTTCAGATGGATCTAAAGACATTTGACATAGATCCAAAGCAGTTTGATGCTGTGCCCCTGCCAGTGCATGCAGTGCCTGCGAATACACTTTGGAGTCTCACAACGACAACTCTGTCATGAATGGTGTCACTGTAAAGTGCTTGTGGTGCGAAATCAAACGTCAATAGCAGTGTGCGGAGCCTTCTGTGCTCAGAATGTGCTGGCGCAGCTGATATTTGCGAAATATTGTGGAATTTAGTCATCGGCCAAAGTCCACAATAGGAGGTGCAAAACTACATGTCACGACGGTCAGTTTAAGCCATAGATCATCCCGATCCGTCAACTGAAGCTAGAGTTATCGTGTTAACAGACGGACAAACAAACAAACAAACAAACAGACTCTATGGCGCTTAGTATATAGGACTAGGATCTGTGATTGGTGCATACGTTATTTGTTTTTGCCTGGTCTGCCCCATTCGCTCCGCGAATGGATTACGGTACTGTGTACTGTGTCGGCTTGTCCAGAATTTTTTTTATTCGATAGGTCTCGGGAAGGCGCAGGGCGGATCGAAGGTCTCGACTTCCGTCCGGAACCCAACTTTTGGCAAGTTGCCAAAAACCCGGTTTTTTTTCCTCCGACGAACTTTGTGCGCTTAGAATAGTGTTCCGGTAGAACGGAGCGAGACGGGCTTTAGGCCAAATATGTACAAGACATTGGGCTATCCGATGATAGGGACGCCGTCGGGCTGGGTCCGGGTGTGCCCGGGCCGGGTAGCAAAAACCGGGTTTTTCGACCCAAAAATAGGGTTCGCGGCCTGGGGTGTAAGTGTTTTATTCTTAAAGTAGAGGTTGTAGTTTATTGACAAGTGGCACATCTCAGATAGCCAATGACCGCACCGCATTGTTGAATCCGGTCAGATGTACCCCGGGCTGGGAAATATAGCCCAAAGTTGGGTCCCGGGGTTCCGGGTAAAACTTCGGGCCGGTGTAACTTTTGATAGGGTGCCCGTATCGAGATGGGGCAAAGACCAATCGATAGAGCTCGGCGAGCTCTACAACATTGTTGTAGGTCGTTTCTCTCTAAATGACAAAATTTTGAGTGAAAAGTTGAAAAAAACCGATTTTCGGTCGAAATTCGAAAGTTCGTCCTTTCCCATTTCCTGCTGTGCGAATCGATTTCGGCGACACTAGCAGGTGTTTTGTGCCTTACAAATATCTACACTGTGGCAAAATTTCAGCTTTAGTTTTGGTTAATTTCCAGGTGCAATTTCAATTTTTTCGACAAATTTTCGGTATTTCGGTGCAAAGTGGGGTCAGTTGAGATATTTAGATGTCAGTTCGACTTTCACGTGATAGAGCATCAAAAGATACGTTGTTTTTGTTATAAGCACTTTTTTCGTCCGACGCGTATTTTGGCGGGAAATTTGAATTCAAAATTTTGGCTGCCGGACTTGTCTGGGGCACCTACCGTGCAAGTACTCGATTCCGGCTTTTCGGGGACGCTGATCACGAATTTGACGTTGTCTTTTCGTTTTGAGATGTGTGGGACCATTTTTGAAGAATTTGCTTACCACCATACGTGCCGTCAAGTGAACAAGCTCCGGTATTAAAAAGTTGAGTTTGTATTTGACTGACATTGCAAAGAGTTGCGTTCTTTCTGCAGAGAGTGCGAGAGTTCATCGCCCGCATGCTCCGCTTCATGAGCCCCTGCTTCGCAAGAGGGTATTGCATTAGCAATATTGATTTCGCCCGCGATTTGGCTTTTAGAGCAAGAACATCGCTCTTTCAAGCAACGCTTTTAAAAAAGTGACAAAAACTTGTAAAAGTGTTGGCAAACAATTGACAGAGCACAAAAGAGCGCACTACGAGCAATCAAACCGTGTCGCACTTCTGCATGTAGCAAAGCGCGATCTTAGCGTTAAAATTGCGAGAATGGCGTTTTATGCCGTGCGTGTTTGCGTAATTGAACAAAGTTGTGTAGCCGCGTGAAAGAACACGTCGAGAGCTTTCACCTGGCGTGTCGATTGCCACTCTACGACGTAAGACGAGCGAGTTAGAGCCGTTTGTGCTTTTGCACCTTCTAGTTACTGTAACTCCCGAAATTCCAACGTTTGAATTTCCACCAATGGGAGAACAAACGATCAGTGAGTCGGGAGCTGTCCAAAAAGCTCGAGATCGTCTCTCTACGACGCAAGTTGAGCGAGTTAGAGCGATCTAAGCGTCAAAATCCCGATAATGGCGTTTCAGCGGTGCGTATTTGCGTAATTGAACAAAGTTTTGCAGCCGCGTGAAAGAGCACGTCTAGAGCTTTCACCTGGCGTGTCGATTGCCGCTCTACGATGTAAGACGAGCGAGTTAGAGCCGTTTTGAGCTTTTGCACCTTCGAGTTACTGTAACTCGCAAAATTCAAACTTTTGAATTTCGACCGATTGGAGAACAAATGATCAGTGAGTCGGGAGCTATCCAAAAAGCTCGAGATCGTCTCTCTACGACGCCAGTTGAGCGAGTTAGAGCGATCTTAGTGTCAAAATCCCGAGAATGGCGTTTTCAGCGGTGCGTGTTTGCGTAATGTAGAACATTTTTGCTGCCACGTGAATGGGCGTGTCGAGAGCTTTCATCTGACGTGTCGATTGCCACTCTACGACGTAAGACGAGTGAGTTAGAGCCGTTTTGCGTTTTCGACCTTCAGGTTACTGTAACTCGCGAAATTCAAATTTTTGAGTCTCGACACCGGTTATGACTAATGATCATTGAGTCGAGACCTATCCGTAGAGCCCAAGATCGTCTCTCTACGACTTTCCAACGCCGAGATCTGAGAGCGTGACGCACGCACGCACGCACGCACGGACGCACGCACGCACGCCGAGCTCTCGTATGGTGTCGCCCGGCTGAGGGCGGGCGAAAAAACCTGGTTGTGTCAGTTCAGCTGAAGCTAGGTGTGTTGTATGTCAAATGTGGGGTATTGGAGGGTCATAATTCCGAATTTGCTATTAATTTTGCGATCAGAGTTACCACTAAGCCTCACTGACATGTCTCGTTGATCAATGGGCAGCATGATTCAACTCCCAAAATTCTTCTGAAAGAGGGGAGGAGTGCCCCGAGGGGCTCTGCCCCCGTCTACTAATCTTGTCTGAATTCACCATACCTATGGCGGCATGTGTGACGAGCGAACGCATCCGCAATGCAGCTTCGTAGAATGAGTTGTAGGCCCAGATGTTGTTCACATGTGACAAACGACGACAAGACAACGACGAAGGCAATCGGTTTCTTGGAGTGGGCATTGACAGTTGTGCAGGGACTCGCTCGTGGACAGACAAGTGTGGGCCAGTCTGCTCGCTGGCGTGCCAAGCGGCCCTTGTGCTTTGTTCTCACTGTGCTCGCTCACGACGGCAGTTCCACATCCTTCCTCCCTCCCTCCCTCCCTCCCTCCCTCCCTTCCCCCCCCCCCCCCCCACCCCCCCCCCCAACTCAGTCACGTTTCTCCTGATCATCGGCATAGTCTACCTATTTACGTGTTGTAGTGAGCGCCCACCAGCAGGTGACGTTGGAGGCGGGCTACAAGCCCCAGTCGAGTATCCCAGGCGAATTGAAGGCGAGGATGAACGACGAGGGCATACTGGACGGCAAGAAAGGCGGAGAGAAGATCATCGTGCTGACGAACCCCAGCAACCTCGACCTGATGGTCCGGCTGAAGGTCGTCGCGCCCGACGACTCCATCGCCGCCTGGCAGACCGACACCAACTTCTGGACGCTGGAGAAGAAGTGTCAGGTACGCGTTGCACAAGAGAGTCGCTCTGTTTGGAGTGGTACTGTACCTACAATGTACAGACAGGCAGGCACATCCTTTCTCGTTGACATTCCCAGCAAAGACAATCTCTCCATCATCCCTCCCTCCTTGACACCCAGCTTGAATTGGCACCTTCTCTGTCTACGCGTAGGTACATATGTTACCGTGACTACCCGGATCCAGTGAATACCCGGATATCCGGGTTTTCACTGGTCGACTTAGTGAAAACCCGGATTTCCGGGTTTTCACTGACGGGTTAGTGAATACCCGGATAATGTCAAATTATCCGGGTTTTCACTGAAAGTTTAGTGAAAACCCGGATATGCGAAATTTCATCGGAGGATCGTCAAAATCATGATAGCTGTGTTTTCATCAATCTTTTCTAAGAAATAACCTAGAAAACGACCCTTCTATAGTTTTCAACACTGCTGACGAAACAAGAGCTTCTGAATGGCAAATCGCGCTGTTTATTGCGCAAAACAAGCGTCGTGGAGTGCGAAACGTGCGATCTTAGCAATACCTTGCATCTTTGCCGAACCGCCCCTTTCACGATGCGCATGATTTTCGCATGATTTGCGGCCAATTGGCACGTCTGGTTCAACACGGGGCGAAGTGTAGGGAATGTGCATCCCGCTTACAGCTTGCATGTGACTGAAAGTTGTCGCAAGCGTTAGTAGGGAGGGGGCACAGCCGGCCTAAGCAGGAGGAGAAGTATATGGAGGAGTGTTTATCCCACTTACAGTTTGCACTAAAACTCGGTCGACGTCGCGCCTGGCGGGTCTCAACTGAGGCTTAGCGCGACCACCAACTTCAGGGCGCGCTCCGCGCGCCCTGAAGTCGGTCACCGGTCGCGTTAAACCTAAGTTTCGACCCGCCAGACTGCGACGCCGACTGACTCTTGTGGACTGTGGGCGCAGGGCGAGCCTAAGCATAGCCTGATTTGGAAGGAACCAAACGGCCTACAGGCAATAGAAATATAGTTATAGCAGTGTATTGCGCGATTTTGAGTATATCGGAGAATTATCCGGGTTTTCCCTCACCGATCAGTGAAAACCCGGATATCCGGGATTTCACTAACTCAACAGTGAAAACCCGGATATCCGGGTTTTCACTAACCAACTCAGTGAAAACCCGGATATCCGAGTTTTCACTGAGTACGGGTTCTCCCGGTCACACATACACTGCACTATGCATCTTGGGGTTGTGCCTGCATTGTTAATTTTATGTACAGGGCCTTTCGAAACTCCAGGCCCCCCCCCCCTCCTTCCCCCCAACACGGTGTGCGGTCATACTTGCACACATGGTAGTCTAATGTCTTTACGCCTCGGATGCAAAATTCAGCACTTTGCCTCAACCCATGCGCAAATGCGGCTGCGAAACGTAGAATCGGTCAAAATGGCTTCAAAAAGAGCGACCTTCGTAGCTTGCACCAATCGTGTGTCTGCTGAAGCTGATGACGCCCTTCTCCTCCATGGCGATGGCTTCCAGAAGAAGGGGGAGCAATCGCGACCGATTTTGCATTTGGCCCCCGCGTTTGCAATTAGGTTGAGGTAGAGCGGTTGAGGTTGAGGTGTGAGGACATCAAACTACCATGTGTGGAAGTGTGACTTTGCTGGCCTTTTACACAGCCTGCTGTGCAGGGGGGGGGGGGCTAGAGTTTCTAAAGACCTGGTATGTATAGTGTATGTGCATGTATGTAGTACTGCAAGCAACACTCTGTTGTAGCCGATCGCTGTGACCTTGACCAGAAAGCCAAACTTCCCCGCCGGCTTCATCATCCTGCAGTTCGAATACCTGGCCATGCCCAAAGTCTGGAACAAGCCCCTGGAGGAGGCCTTCCTCTTCACCCCCTTCAGACGCAGAATGAAGATATCCGCCGTCCACGCGGAGGCCAAGTGACAGGTGGTCCCCAACACCTATGTATGTATGTATCTGCTGAGTGGTAGTAGGTACAGTACATGTAGGTATAGTATTTGTGCAATGCACATGGTTGAAGACGCCCCAAACAGGTTGGCCAGCTTCTTGCCAACCGCAACCGCTAAGCACTGAAGTTCGTATCTTCGCCAAAAGACAATCTGAAGGCTAAAGGTCTCGAATGGAATTTCTCCCTTACTTGCTTGGCCATCAGATGATGTACAGTGAATGAGCATTGCAGTTGCGCAGCGGCAACGATGGGCGGTGAACAAGCTCCGGTATTAAAACGTTGAGTTTGTATTCTGACTGACTTTGTAAAGAGTTGCGTTCTTTCTGCAGAGAGTGCGAGAGTTCATCGCCCGCACGCTCCGCTTCATGAGCCCCCGCTTCGCAAGAGGGTATTGCATAGCAATATTGATTTCGCCCGCGATTTGGCTTTTAGAGCAAGAACATCCCTCTTTCAAGCAACGTTTTAAAAAAGTGACAAGTCAAAAACTTGTAAAAAAAGTTTTGGCAAACAATTGACAGAGCACAAAACAACGCACTACAAGCAATCAAACCGTGTCGCACTTCTGCATGTAGCAAACAGCGATCTTAGTGTTAAAATATCGAGAATGGCGTTTTCTTCGGTGCGTCCTTGCGTTATTGAAAAATTTATTGCTGCCGCGTAAAAGTGCACGCCGAGAGCTTTCACTTGACGTGTCGATTGCCACTCTACGACGTAAGACGAGCGAGTTAGAGCCGTTTTGTCGAGTTACTGTAACTCGCGAGATTCAAACTTTTGAGTTGCAACCAATGGGAGAACAAATGATCAGTTAGTCGGGAGCTATCCAAAAAGCTCGAGATCGTCTCTCTACAAAGCAAGTTGAGCGCGTTAGAGCGATTTTAGCGTAAAATGCAGAAAATGGCGTTTTCCGCGGTGCGTGTTTGCGCAATTAAAAAACTTTTGCAGACGCATGAAAGAACACGTCGAGAGCTTTCACCTGACGTGTCGATTGCCGCTCTACTACGTAACACGAGCGAGCTAGGGTCGTTTTGCGTTTTGACGTTTGGGTTACTGTAGCGCGCGCAATTCAAACTTTTGAATTTTGAAACCTCTTAGCGGAATGATCAGTTAGCCGAGACCTATCCGTAGAGCCCAAGAT
The DNA here is from genome assembly GCA_030248115.1 of Linhomoeus sp. GSCO2_2. NCBI lineage: Eukaryota > Metazoa > Nematoda > Chromadorea > Monhysterida > Linhomoeidae > Linhomoeus > Linhomoeus sp. GSCO2_2. The sequence goes on along the minus strand of JASAMZ010004957.1, from coordinate 7,334 downwards.
CTCCGCTCTACGACTTTCCAACGCCGAGATCTGGGAGCGTTGTTTTGTGGTTTTGCACCTTCGAGTTACTGTAACTCGCGAAATTCAAACTTTTGAGTTGCAACCAATGGGAGAACAAATGATCAGTTAGTCGGGAGCTATCCAAAAAGCTCGAGATCGTCTCTCTACGAAGCAAGTTGAGCGCGTTAGAGCGATTTTAGCGTCAAAATGCCGAAAATGGCGTTTTCCGCGGTGCGTGTTTGCGCAATTAAAAAACTTTTGCAGACGCATGAAAGAACACGTCGAGACTTTCACCTGACATGTCGATTGCCGCTCTACGACGTAACACGAGCGAGCTAGGGCCGTTTTGCGTTTTGACCTTCGGGTTACTGTAGCGCGCGCAATTCAAACTTTTGAATTTTGAAACCTCTTAGCGGAATGATCAGTGAGTCGGGACCTATCCGTAGAGCCCAAGATCTCCGCTCTACGACTTTCCAACGCCGAGATCTGGGAGCGTTGCGGACGGACGTACGTACGCACGCACGCACGCACGCACGCACGCACGCACGCACGCACGCCGAGCTCTCGTATAGTCTCGCCCGCCTGAGGGCGGGCGAAAAAAGACATCACGTCTGGCTGATGTGAAAGAGACAAAATTTCCTGTGATGACACGAATATCAAGAGTGTTCGCCTGCGGCGCTGTTTTCATAGCGATTGCCCGTTTGCCATAGCGATTGCCCGTTTTGACAAACATTTGACAGAGCACAAAAGAGCGCACTACGAGCAATCAAACCGTGTCGCACTTCTGTCCATGCAACAAAGAGCGATCTTAGTGAACAATCAAAGTTGGGCTTCCAATCATGTGTCTGCTGATGACGCCCTTCTCCTCCATGGCGATGGCTTTCAGAAGAAGGGGGAGCAATCGCGACCGATTTTGCATTTTGCCCCCGCGTTCGCAATTAGGTTGAGGTAGAGCGGTTGAGGTTGAGGTGTGAAGACATCAGACTACCATGTGTGGAAGTATGACTTCGCTGGCTATTACACAGCGTGCTGTGCGTGGGGAGGCTAGAGTTTCGAAAGACCTGATATACTGTATGTGCATGTACTGCAAGCAACACTCTGTTATAGCCTATCGCGGTCATTCTCACGAGGAAGCCCAACTATCCCGCCGGATTCATCCTCCTGCACTTTGAATATATCGTGATGCCCAAGAATTGGCACAGTAGGAGGCCTTCCTACACGCCCCCTTCAAGCGTCGGATGAAAGTCGCGTCGCTTCACGCCGAGGCAAAGTAGAAAAGGTGGTCCGCAACACCTATGTAGCTGCTGGTACGTGGGTACATGTAGGTACAGTATTTGTGCAATGCACATGGACAAATTCAAATGTGCGATTGCGCCGCCACGGTCTTGCCTACATCATCAGAAGAATCAATAGAAGCAATTGAACAGAACCGCTCACGCCAGTTCTATTCTTGTTTGGAAAGTCAGCGCTCTATTCTAATCGCGACTCAAAGACCGCTGGCTGATGCTCGGTTGCCTACAACCAACGCCGACTCGCCTAGAGAATCAAAGAATTTCAAAATTCGCGCCCAATCTCGCGTCCATCTCCATTCAAGTCTTCACCATCCCTGTATGGCCACCTCGGCCTGGGCGAGGAAGAGGTCGGCGAAAACTCAGACATCCCAGTCTGCTCTGGAGGAAGGAGCCGAAGATGGGGAAGAAGTTCTGCAATTGAGAAAGTACCAGAGACTATTCTGCTTACAATTGCGATAGTTATACTTACATTTGCGATAGTTCGACAGGTTTGCGGGCGAGTGAAAGTTCAGTGCGATCGGTCGAAACCGAACCTTGTATTTATCAGTGTTGTCGTTGAGTTCCTCGAATTTGTCGTGGAATCCCACGAGGACGTTGATGTAGTTCTTGAAAGTGTTCTCATCGTGCATGCAGCTGACCAGATGGTGCACGGCCAGCAGAAACTTGACGCCCGTCACGTCGAAACGGTCCGTGCTTCGCACCTGTAACAGATGGCGCCGTTGCATTGGGTGTGGACAAATACGCTCCAGTAAAATGTTGAGCTTGTCTTCTGACTGACATTGTAATGAGTTGCGATCCACTTGCAGAGAGTGCGAGAAGTCACTGCCCTGCCCGAATGGCTCCGCTTCACGAGCTCCCCCTTTGCAAGAGTGTTCATTGCGAAGCAATATTGATCTCGCCCGGGATTTGGCTTTTGGAGCAAGAATGTCACTCTTTCAAGCAACGCTTTTGAAAGGGCGCAAAAAGAGTAAGAGTCGCCCGTCTGTTAATAATGAGAGCACGAACCTCGTCAGGAGTATAATCGCCGAAATACTTCTTCACGTCGGGAGCTTGCTCGATAAAGCTGAAGAAAGGAAGGACAATCGAGACGACGACGACGACGACGACGGCGGCGACGACGACGACGACGACGACGACGACGGCGACGACGACGGCGGCTTCTACAAGTGTAACCACCTACTAGGCGGGCAGGTCCTTGCCGAGCTGCTTGCTGACGGGCAATTTCTTGATTAGTTCCTGCAACGTTGCCTGTGTTTCGGCCGCCATTTTGTTTTCTCTTTCGCTTTCACTTCACGCAGCAATTCGTCGTCGGGGTCTTGCGGTGCAGTCTGTGAATCTGTGACCGCACGTGTGACAAAGGGTGTAAAGAACCATATGGGCCTACGCTGCGTATACAGAGTCTGGTTGTGCAGTACACCGGTCAGAACAAGTCTCTTTTAAAAAGCGGAGTGGTTTAGATCTTTGAATTTTTACTGAGATTGTAGCAAGGCCCTTTTCGGTTTCGTGCACCGTCTTTGACTCTCCTCGCGACTACACTTTTTGGAGTGGTCTTGCTACGCAACATTGGTATCGCTCGGGTTTAATTCTTTACACCAAGAAAATCATCTTTTCAGACTAAATTTAAAAAAAGACATTGGAATCTAACGCAAAACAAAGGTTAATTGTGATCTTGAGTTGATGTTGGCTTGCAGTGAGCTCTTCAGCGATGCCAAGACCGCCGCTCTGCAACGCACGAGTGCCAAGATATAACAAACCAAAATCTGCAGTTTTCATCGCGTTTTGGATACTGTAGCCCTCTCATTGACCTTTTGAAACTTGTCGTTGTCGGATTCTTGCTCAGGAGTCGAGCGCTTCATTTTGATATGCGACTACACTAGGTTCGACGAAGTTTTGACTTTTCGCAGATTTTACTTTGGGATACTGTAGCGCGCAATTTTTAAAAATTGTTATTATGCCGACGTCACAGTTCGCGAGAGAAGTCCGAGGGCTACTCGTCGATGTGTCGAACTCAACCCAACGACGTCAGACAAGCGAGTTATTAAGCCCGAACGAAGCAAGCGTGTCGTTTCAAGTTTTCGACGCGTTTTGGATACTGTAGCTCTCTAGTTAAACTTTTAAAACTTTTCGTTGTCGGATTCGCGCTCAGGAGCTCGAGCGCTTCACTTTGATGTGCGATTTGACTAGTTTCGGTCAACTTTTGTCTTAAAATGGACTCCACTTTGGGATACTGTAGCGCGCGATTTTGAAAACGTATTTTGGTTTCGACTACTCAGATGGCTAGAGGAGTCCGCAGGCTACTCGACGATGTCTCAAACTCCGCCCTACGACGTCAGACGAGCGAGTTATTAAGCCCGAAGCGAGCGTGACGAACGAACGTACGTACGTACGTACGCACGCACGCCGAGCTCTTGATATGGTTCGCTCGGCTGAGGCCGAGCGAAACAAGCTGTGTGTGTAAAAAGTTCAACCTAGACTTTGTGTCTGTCAAATTTTGGTGAACAGTATAGTGAACTTTGTACACATCGTTAGCCGCATCTGGAGAAAGTGTCTTGAGAACGTGTACCTTAATACCAGGTGCAGCTGTCCCCACGATACGGTTGTCTGTACAGCTGATCTAAAGCTCAGTGATATCGCCGCGTTCGCTATATGTTATCGGCATGATACGACGCCGTTTATCTGATGTTTCCTACCTGTGTGAAAATGTCACTTCCAACAAAAAAAACTTGCCAAAAGTTTGGTGCGGTTGTTCGTCATCGCGAATTCCTTTTGGGGTATGACATTTCTATTTCCGCTTACACATTCATCAATAACAGCTGTTTTATCCGTTAGATGCCGATTTTTGAAATTTTTTTATTTTATTCTAAATATCTCAAATTTACAATTTATTGAAACTGTAAAACTATGTCACAAATTCTTGTTGGCATACGGCTTTGCCATTTCTGCATTCACATTCATCAACAAATGACGTTCTATTTCTTGCCATTTTGGTGAATGTTGACAAATTTTCGCGTATTTCTATCAAATTTCACATTTGCAAAAATATTCTTTTGTGTTACAAATTATCCGCTGTCTAAGCCCTTTCTATTTCTGCAGAAACTTTGCCGCTAGCTCATTTGGTGAAAAAGTCGATTTTCGACATTTTCATATTTTAATTGTGAATATCTCGAAAATGCGATTTATCAAAACTGTAAAACTATGTCACAAATTCTTGTTGACATGCGGCCTTACCATTTCTGCATTCACATTCGTCACTAAATGACATTTTTTCTATTCTTGTCAATTTATGAAATTCTGGCAAACAATCGTGTATTTCTGTTAAATTCCACATTTACAAAAAATTTCTTTTGTGTTACGAACTATCCGTGGTCTATGTTTTGCATTTCTGAAGAAGAACTCATCGCTAGCTCATCGGGTGAACAAGCTCCGGTATTAAAAGTTGAGTTTGTATTATTGACTGACATCCAAAGAGTTGCATTCTTTCTGCAGAGAGTGCGAGAGTTCATCGCCCGCATGCTCCGCTTCATCGAGCCCCCGCTTCGCAAGAGGTATTGCATAGCAATATTGATTTCGCCCGCGATTTGGCTTTTAGAGTAAGAACATCCCTCTTTTTGAGCAACGCTTTTAAAAAAGTGACGAAAACTTGTAGAAGCTTTGGCGAGCAATCGACAGAGCACAAAAGAGCGCACTACGAGCAATCAAACCGTGCAGCACTTCTGCATGTAGCAAAGAGCGATCTTAGTCTTAAAATCTCGAGAATGGCGCTTTATCCGGTGCGTGTCATAATTAAAAAATTTGTTGCAGCCGCATCAAAGGAGCACGAAGCTTTCACTAAGCATGCTCAATGCCACTCTCTACAACAACCTAAGACGACGATTTCAAGCCGTTTTGTGCTTTGCACGAGTTACTGTAACTCGCGAAATTCAAACTTTTGAGTTTTACGACGGAGAACAAATGATCATTGCGTCAAGAAGCTATCCGATAAGCTCGAGTGGTCTCTCTACGACGCAAGTTGAGCGAGTTAGACGATCTAGCGTCAAATACTGAGAATGGCGTTTTCCGCGGTGCGTATTTGCAAAATTGAACAAACTTTTGTAGCCGCATGAAAGAACATGTCGGAGAGGGCTTTCACCTGACGTGTCGATTGCCGCTCTACGACGTAAGACGAGCGAGTTAGGGCCGTATTGTGCTTTTGCACTTTCGAGTTACTGTAACTCGCGAAATTCAAACTTTTGAGTTCCGACCAATGGGAGGACAAATGATCAGTGAGTCGGGAGCTATCCAAAAAGCTCAAGATCGTCTCTCTACGACGCAAGTTGAGCGCCTTAGAGCGATTTTAACGTCAAAATGCCAAGAATGGCGTTTTCAACGGTGCGTGTTTGCGTAATTGAAAAACTTGTTGCTGCCGCATGAAAGAGCACGTCGAGAGCTTTCACCTTGCGTGTCGACCGCCGCTCTACGACGTAAGACGAGCGAGTTAGAGCCGCTTTGCGTTTTGGACCTTCAGGTTCCTGTAACTCGAGAAATTCAAACTTTTGAGTTCCGACCAATGGGAGGACAAATGATCAGTGAGTCGGGAGCTATACAAAAGCTCAAGATCGTCTCTCTACGACGCAAGTTGAGCGCCTTATAGCGATTTTAACGTCAAAATGACAAGAATGGCGTTATCATCGGTGCGTGTTTGCGTAATTGAAAAACTTGTTGCTGCCGCATGAAAGAACACGTCGAGAGCTTTCACCTGACGTGTCGACCGCCGCTCTACGACGTAAGACGAGCGAGTTAGAGCCGCTTTGCGTTTTGGACCTTCGGGTTACTGTAACTCGAGAAATTCAAATTTTTGAGTCTCGACACCCATTATGACTAATGATCAGCGAGTCGAGACCTATCCGTAGAGCCCAAGATCGTCTCTCTACGACTTTCCAACGCCGAGATCTGACAGCGTGACGGACGCACGCACGCACGCACGCACGCACGGACGGACGCACGCACGCACGCCGAGCTCCCCTAGGGTGTCGCCCGCCGGAGGGCGGGCGAAAAAAGTCGATTTTCGACATTTTTGTATTTTAATTGTAAATATCTCGAAAATGCGAAATTAGCAACAGAAACGGTCATCGGATCCGTACTCAGCGACCTCGACTGTATCTCACCACATATGTCGCATACCTTACTTCGGTGCGACGGACACACACACGGACAGACACACACACACACACACACATTGTCATCCGTATATATGTCGCGTCCAGTTTCCGGATTTGTCCAGAATCCGAGCAGATACGGATGCTGGACGCTGCGCCGTCCAAAATCCGTATATACGGATTTTTTATGCTGTTCTGTCCAGAATCCGTATTCGAGAAAGGCGTGCGGTCGAAGCACTTGAATACGCTTTATGGACGTCCAGAATCCGTATTCGCGAAGTGCATGCGCGACTTGGGTGGGCGGGCGGGAGCCGTTGTGTTTAAGTTAGGGGACAAATATTCGCCGCTTTTAATTTGTTACATCCGGTTTATATTTCGAAGAAAGCGCTTTTCATTTCAGAGCGCTTAAAATAAAAATTGCGCTTTTAATTTTTGAAGAATGCGCTTTTAAAATTGTTGAAAATGAAGAAACCGCTTTTGAAATTGAACAAAGCGCTTTTAACTTTTGAGAGGAAGATGCAGCTGTAAACATATGAATTTGATTTAAAGTCAGTATTAGATTCAGGCTTAGTCTAAGGCTTAGGCTTAGGCTCAGGCCTACTATCTCCTCCTGCTCAGGCCTACGATCTCCGCCTGCTCAGGCCTACGATCTCCGCCTAGTATGCTTAGCCTGGGCTCAGGCCTACGATCTCCTCCTGCTCAGGCCTACGATCTCCGCCTGTTCAGGCCTACGATCTCCGCCTAGTATGCTTAGCCTAGGCTCAGGCCTACGATCTCCGCCTGCTCAGGCCTACGGTCTCCGCCTAGTATGCTTAGCCTAGGCTCAGGCCTACGATCCCCTCCTGCTCAGGCTTACGATCTCCGGCTGCTCAGGCCTACGATCTCCGCCTAGTACGCTTAGCCTAGG
>JASAMZ010004955.1:0-10756 GCA_030248115.1 Linhomoeus sp. GSCO2_2 | reverse complement strand
ACCAAGGTTGGAAGAGCGCCGGCTTCCAGATGTCTCGAAGAGTGCTTGACGACCGTCTTTAGAAAACAATACTCGTGGTCACAGTCGTCGCACACGAACACTGGAGCCTTCCCTGGGGAGTGAACGCTTCTCCAGTGGCTGAACATGTCATAATTAGTCTTGGCGAGACCCTTCAGAAGACACTGATCGCATTCGACATGGCGCTGGTCGCTTCTTAGGGCGGAATTTGTTCCAATGAGCGAGAAACAGGAATGAAAATTGAGCCTCCGTCTGACGATTCCACACCCGCAAATGTCGCACAGTCCCATCTCCTGCTTCAGAAGCTCTTTCTTCACGTGTAACGCCAGGCTAGCGCGAGGCCAGAATGATAGTCTGCAACTGTCGCACCAGAGCGGTGCGACTGAGGGCTCTCCACGATAGTGGCGAGCGATGTGAGCGACTAAACCGTAGCGACGACCTCCCGCTGAGACATGTCCACAGACGTCGCAAACGGCCCCAGCCTCTGGCAATACGGCATGGCGTATCTTCCAATGGGAGAAGAATTCCCTTCCGCTTGGAGAAGTCGTTAAGACCCAGCTGCAGACATCACACAGGCAACGTCGGTACACTATTGGTTGTTGTTTCTCGAGAAAACCATGGGTCGTCTGGTGGACACCAAGGGTGCCCTTGAGATTAATAGTCTTTTCGCAGATGTCGCACACTACCGTCATCTCCTCTTCTTCACGAGTTGCGATTCCCTTGCAGTCCTGGGAAGGGAATACGGTAGCGCACAAAATTATCTCTGCTGAAGTAGCTCATGCAGGGGCACCTACACGTAAAACTTGTCCCAGTTTCAGCAGCAGCTCCAGCAGTGGAGGCGCTTGCAGACCGTGGTACTATGGCTTTTCCATCCAGTGAAACCTGGAAACCATCTGCTCCTAAAGCAGCTGTTGGGTGTGCAGTGTCACTACTCTGAGACGAACACTAACTAGAAATTATGCTTGATTCAGACACCCAAGGTACCTAGACCACGAAAGCCAGACAAGGTAATCTGACCGATCTGAAGCCCAACATCGTTCAGGCTCAAGTGTCTAAGCCTAGACCGATGTACAGATATTTTTTCGCCGCCCCCCAGGGCGGCGAGTATATATGTCACAGGCGATGGCCGTCTTCAGGCGATAGCCGTCTAGACGGCTGTCGCCTGGTCGATCAGGCCGCGGCCGTCTAGACGGCAATCGCCTGATGCGTCAGGCCGCGGCCGTCTAGACGGCAATCGCCTGATGCGTCAGGCGATGGCCGTCTTTTCTTTCTCTGTATTAGTTTCGGACACAGTATATTCCTTCCAGTTCAGGCTATGCTTAGGCTCGCCCTGCGCCCACCGTTCACAAGTCAGCCGGCGTCGCAGTCTGGCGGGTCGAAGCTTAGGCTTAACGCGACCGGTGACCGATTTCAGGGCGCGCGGAGCGCGCCCTGAAGTTGGTGGTCGCGCTAAGCCTCAGCTGAGACCCGCCAGGCGCGACGCCGGCCGAGTTTTAGTGCAAACTGTAAGTGGAATAAACACTCCTCCATTTACTTCACCTCCTGCTCAGGCCTGCTGTGCCCCTTCCCTGCTAGCGCTGGCGACAGCTTTCATTTTGAAGACGGCTGTTGACTGGTCCATCAGGCGATAGCCGTCTTTTCGAGCAGAAGACGGCTATCGCCTGACGCACCAGGCGATGGCCGTCTTTTCCCCGAGAAGACGGCCGCGGCCTGATCGACCAGGCGATAGCCGTCTAGACGGCAATCGCCTGAAGACGGCTACTGACTGCAACATATATACGGACGCTATTGTCTGTTCGTTCCTCTGTCTGTGTGTCTGTCAGTACGGAAAAACTAGACCTGACGGTTAGTGCCACCCGATGGAGTCGAATGCGCTGAGTAACGGGCAACTAGCGTTCCGTGATGTATGATGTATGATGTGTGATGTGTGAAACCCGTGATTCTGTGATGTAATCTCAGAATTACATCCGATCCGTGATGTAATCTCAGAATCGATTGGGAGACCAATTCTGTGATGTACCGTAACCCGATTCCGTGATGTAAACGCCGATCCGTGATGTAATTTTAGAATAAGTCGGAGAATTAGTTTTCTGATATACCGTAATCGAATTTCGTGATGTTAACTGCAATCTGTGATGCAACTTCAAAATGAGATTCTGTGATGTATTCTCAGAATGAGTCGGAGAATCGATTTTGTAGTCGAATTCGTAAAAGACTTACGCTTGGGTTCAGGCTTAAACCTAGGCTTAGGTTCAGGCTTAGGCTTTTGCTTCAGAAAACATTTTAATAATATTTCTTACTGCGGGCACGCTCAGTCATACTTCTCAATGCTCCACATGCACACAATGTTCACAATGTAATCGTTACGCAAGTGTCCGCATGCAATGACATGCACCGTTTCTTTCGCGGACACTCACGCACACATGGTGCTGACTGCAGAGTCTGTGGAATGAGACAGCTAGACCAGGAGTGATACATTACGGTACCTATACGTTATCGTTCTACTTATAGACGAGCTACCCAAAATTACTCGTGTCTCTCTACTCTACGGGTGTGCGCACGTGCGCTCCCGAAAGATTCAAGGAATGTGGTCCCCGCATTGCTAAACTGCAAACAGGCGAACTTAGCCTTAGCCTAAGCCTAAACCTGAACCTAAACCTAAGCCGGAGACTAAGGCTGAGCCTAAGCCTAAGCCTAAGACTAGTCCTGAACCTAAGCCTGAACCTAAGCCTAAGCCTGAACCTAAGCCTAAGCCTAAGCATGAACCCAATCGTAAGCCTTTTACATAATGGAATTCGACTACAGCATATCACAGAATCGATTCTCTGTCTCATTCTGAGAATACATCACAGAATCTCATTTTGAAGTTATGTACATCACGGATTGCAGTTTACATCACGAAATTCGATTACGGTATATCAGAAAATTAATTCGCAGACTTATTCTAAAATTACATCACGGATCGGCGTTTACATCACGGAATCGGGTTACGGTACATCACAGAATCGATCCCCCGATCGATTCCGAGATTACATCACAGATCGGAGTTTACATCACGGAATCACGGGTTCACACATCACACATCATGCATCATACATCACGGAACGCTAGGTGCCGAGTAACGTGCCGTTGTCCGTTTCTGTTGCTAATTTCGCTGTTTCGAGATATTTACAATTAAAATATAAAAATGTCAAAAATGACACTTTTATTTACAAGTCGTATCGGCAAAGTTTTTGCTGAAATGGAACGGGCATAAGACGCGATGAATTTGTGACATAGTTTCGGATTTTGGAATTCACGAAATTAGGGATATTTTCAAGGTTTTTGTCAAAATTCCCAAATTTCGACAATTTCAAACAGCTTAAATTTCAAAACTTCTTTGCACCGATGTATCAAGCATAGTCTGCCAAGTATTCCAAAGTGAACCTGCGGCGAACAATGAACGGTGAACTTCATTCCAAAGTGAACCTGCGGCGAACATTCCTGATCCATTTATGGATTAGTACCCACCAATACGCCTTATACGCAACGATTGCCCAACAATGGCACAAACTACCTTTGGAAACTCGAGGTAACTGTGGCGAAACTCCCAGAAGAAATGCTCAACTTTCTATTCTGACACACTATGGAATATACTCCTCAAATGCACAACACACTATGCAATGCCAATCAACCATCATCGGGTACCCAGTTTTTTCGCCGCGCCCCAGCGCGGCGAGTATATATACGGACGCTATTGTCCGTTCGTGTTTCTGTGTGTGTGTCTGTCTGTGTCACAAAACTAGACATGACGGTTAGTGCCACCCAATGGAGTCGAATGCGCTGAGTAACGTGTCGTTGTCCGTTTCTGTTGCTAATTTCGCTATTTCGAGATATTTACAATTAAAATATGAAAAGGTCAAAAATGACACTTTTATTTACACGTCGTATCGGCAAAGTTTTTGCTGAAATGAAAGGGCATACCACGCGATGAATTTGTGACATAGTTTCGGATTTTGGAATTCACGAAATTAGGGATATTTTCAAGGTTTTTGTCAAAATTCCCAAATTTCGACAATTTCAAACAGCTTAAATTTCAAAACGTCTTTGCGCGGATGTGTCGAGCATAGTCTGCCAAGTATTTAGCGAATAGTTTCAGCGAATATAATTAACGAAATTAGGGATATTTTCAAGGTTTTTGTCAAAATTCCCAAATTTCGACAAATTCAAACAGCTTATATTTCAAAACTTCTTTGCACCGATGTATCAAGCATAGTCTGCCAAGTATTTAGCAAATAGTTTCAGCAAATATAATTAACGAAATTTAGGATATTTTTAAGGATTTTGTTAAAATCGCCAAATTTCGACAATTTCAAACAGCTTAAATTTCAAAATTTCTTTTCACGGATATGTCGAGCATAGTCTGCCAAGTATTTATCAAATAGTTTCATATTTTATAATTAACAAAATTAGGGATATTTTCAAGGGTATTTTCAAAATTCCCAAATTTCGGCAATTTCAAACAGCTTAAATTTCAAAAACGTCTTGCACGGATGTGTCGGGCATAGTCTGCCAAGTATTTAGCAAATAGTTTCAGAGATTATAATTAATGAAATTTAGGATATTTTTAAGGATTTTGTTAAAATCCCCAAATTTCGACAATTTCAAACAGCTTAAATTTCAAAATTTCTTTCACGGATGTGTCGAGCATAGTCTGCCAAGTATTTATCAAATAGTTTCAGATTTTATAATTAACAAAATTAGGGATATTTTCAAGGGTATTTTCAAAATTCCCAAATTTCGGCAATTTCAAACAGCTTAAATTTCAAAAACGTCTTGCACGGATGTGTCGGGCATAGTCTGCCAAGTATTTAGCAAATAGTTTCAGAGATTATAATTAATGAAATTTAGGATATTTTTAAGGGCTTTGTCAAAAATCCCAAATTTCGACAATTTCAAACGGCTTAAATTTCAAAATTTCGTTGCACAAATGTGTCGAGCATAGTCTGCCAAGTGTTTAGCAAATAGTTCTATATTTTATAATTATCGAATTTAGGGATATTTGCAAGGTTTTTCTCAAAATTGCCAAATTTCGACAATTTCAAACAACTTAAATTTCAAAATATCTTTGCGTGGATGTACCGGGCGTAGTATGCCAAGTGATTATGAAACAGTTTCAGATTTTAGAATTCAAGAAATTAGGGATATTTTCCAGGGTATTGTCAAATATGGCAGATTTCGGCATTTTCAAATGGGTATAACTAAGCAATATTTTTCCATGGATGTGTCGTGCAACGTATGTTTTGCCACCTATTCGATCGAACACGAAACGTGGCAATTACTGTGCGGTTCTGCAATCTACAGCAACGGTGTCGTAACCGCCCGCATTTGTGACCCAAAAGAAAAGGGCGTCGTCCCATTTAGACCCTCTTCATTCCAAAGTGAACCTGCGGCGAACATTCCTGATCCATTTATGGATTAGTACCCACCAATACGCCTTATACGCAACGATTGCCCAACAATGGCACAAACTACCTTTGGAAACTCGAGGTAACTGTGGCGAAACTCCCAGAAGAAATGCTCAACTTTCTATTCTGACACACTATGGAATATACTCCTCAAATGCACAACACACTATGCAATGCCAATCAACCATCATCGGGTACCCAGTTTTTTCGCCGCGCCCCAGCGCGGCGAGTATATATACGGACGCTATTGTCCGTTCGTGTTTCTGTGTGTGTGTCTGTCTGTGTCACAAAACTAGACATGACGGTTAGTGCCACCCAATGGAGTCGAATGCGCTGAGTAACGTGTCGTTGTCCGTTTCTGTTGCTAATTTCGCTATTTCGAGATATTTACAATTAAAATATGAAAAGGTCAAAAATGACACTTTTATTTACACGTCGTATCGGCAAAGTTTTTGCTGAAATGAAAGGGCATACCACGCGATGAATTTGTGACATAGTTTCGGATTTTGGAATTCACGAAATTAGGGATATTTTCAAGGTTTTTGTCAAAATTCCCAAATTTCGACAATTTCAAACAGCTTAAATTTCAAAACGTCTTTGCGCGGATGTGTCGAGCATAGTCTGCCAAGTATTTAGCGAATAGTTTCAGCGAATATAATTAACGAAATTAGGGATATTTTCAAGGTTTTTGTCAAAATTCCCAAATTTCGACAATTTCAAACAGCTTAAATTTCAAAATTTCTTTTTACGGATGTGTCGAGCATAGTCTGCCAAGTATTTATCAAATAGTTTCAGGTTTTATAATTAACGAAATTGGGGATATTTTCAAGGGTTTTGTCAAAATTCCCAAATTTCGACAAATTCAAACTGCTTAAATTACAAAACTTCTTTGCACGGATGTATCGAGCATAGTCAGCCAAGTATTTAACAAATAGTTTCAGATTTTCTAATTAGCGAAATTAGGTATATTTTCAAGGGTATTGCTAAAATTCACAAATTTCGACAATTTCGAATAGCTTAAATTATAAATTTTCTTTACATGGTTGTGTCGGGCATAGTCTACCAAGTATTTAGCAAATAGTTTCAGATTTTATAATTAACGAATTTAGGGATATTTTCAAGGTTTTTGTCAGAATTGCCGAATATACACAATTTCAAAAGGCTTCAATTTCAAAATTTCTTCACATGGTTGTGTCGAGCATTGTCTGCCAAGTATTTAGCAAATAGTTTGAGATTTGGTAATTAACGAAATTAGGGATATTTTCAAGGGTTTTGTTAAAATTCCCAAATCTGAACAATTTCAAACAGCTTAAATTTGAAAACTTTTTTGCACGGATGTGTTGAGCATAGTCCGCCAAGTATTTAACAAATAGTTTATGATTTTGTAATTGACGAAATTTGGCATTTTTCCAAGGGTTTTGTTAAAATCCCCATATTTCGACAATTTCAAACAGCCTAAATTTCAAAAGTTCTTTGCACGGATGTATCGAGCATAGTCTGCCAAGTATTTAGCAAATAGTTTCAAATTTTATAATTAACGAAGTTAGGGATACTTTCAAAGGTATTGTTAAAATTCCCATATTGTGACAATTTCGGGCCCTAAGCCCAAAAGAATAGGGCGTCGTCCCATTTATGCCGTTGACAATAGGGCGTCGTCCCATTTATACCCTTTTCAATAGGGCGTCGTCTCATTTAGACGCTTTTATTGCACTGTGTGCCTGCGGCGAATTTCTCTGATCCATTTATGGATCAGTCACCACAATTATAAGCGCAAAGTGTGCCTGTGGCGAATCTTCTGATCCATATGTGGATCAGGTACCACGAACAAATCCAAGACCATCTGCGGCGAAACCCCACCAAATTGTCGACTACATGTCTAGCGCCACTTCACTATCCAGTGCACATTATCGCGCACACGCTCTCAAGTTTACACTGATGCCAACGTGGTGCCACAGTTTTTAGACATAGCTTGTTACTCTAAGCTTGTTTGTATGTATGATTGTGCATGCAACCTGCATGTGAGGTGAGATTATTTGCCATCATCGTCGCTGTGTGATATCGACCGCGTTCTTCGTATTGATGCGCCAATGGGGGAGGGGCGGAGTGAGACAATCTTCTGTTTATGACGAAGGACGTTCCTCAACGGTGAGTTCCAGAAAGGCCTTTGAGATGTTGAGTTCGCTAGTATGGATCACTGCGCTTTCACGGCAGTGAGTCTAACTAAGCAACCAAATTTAATGCAAGATTACAAACTACAACGTATAAGATAGTGTACAGTATGCGGTTCGATTGGAATATTGGCAGACTATGCTTGATACATCGGTGCAAAGAAGTTTTGAAGTTTAAAGCTGTTTGGCAAATCGTCGAAATTTGGGAATTTTGACAAAAACCTTGAAAATATCCCTAATTTCGTGAATTCCAAAATCCGAAACTATGTCACAAATTCATCGCGTCTTATGCCCGTTCCAATTGAGAAAAACTTTGCCTATACGACTTGTAAATAAAAGTGTCATTTTTGACATTTTTATATTTTAATTGTAAATATCTCGAAACAGCGAAATTAGCAACAGAAACGGACAACGGGGCATGCTTATTCTTGCACCTAGCTTTCCGTGATGTATGATGTATGATCTGTGATGTGTGAACCCGTGATTCCGTGATGTAAACTCCGATCCGTGATGTAACCTCAGAATCGATTGGGGGACCAATTCTGTGAAGGACCGTAACCCGATTCCGTGATGTAAACGCCGATCCGTGATGTAATTCTAGAATAAGTCGGAGAATTAATTTTCTGATATACCGTAATCGAATTTCGTGATGTAAACTGCAATCCGTGATGTAAGTTCAAAATGAGATTCTGTGATGTATTCTCAGAATGAGTAGGAGAATCGATTCTGTTATATACTGTAGTCGAATTCCATTATGTAAAAGGCTTACGCTTGGATTCATGCTTAGGCTTCGGCTTAGGTTCAGGCTTAGGCTTAGGTTCAGGCTTAGTCTTAGGCTTAGGTTCAGGCTTAGGCTAAGGTTCAGGCTTAGTCTTAGGCTTAGGTTCAGGTTTAGGCTTAGGCTAAGTTCGCCTGTTTGCAGTTTAGCAATGCGGGGACCACATTCCTTGAATCTTTCGGGAGCGCACTTGGGCACACCAGTAGAGTAGAGAGACACGAGTAATTTTGGGTAGCTCGTATACAAGTAGAACGATAACGCATAGGTACCGTAATGTATCACTCCTGCTCTAGCTGTCTCATTCCACAGACTCTGCAGTCAGCTCAGCACCATGTGTGCGTGAGTGTCCGCGAAAGAAACGGTGCATAAATGTCATTGCATGCGGACACTCGCGTAACGACTACATTGTGAGCATTGTGTGCATGCGGAGCATTGAGAAGTATGACTGAGCGAGCCCGCAGTAAAAAATATCTTTAAAATGTTTTCTGAAGCAAAAGCCTAAGCCTGAACCTAAATCTAAGTTTAAGCCTGAACCCAAGCGTAAGTCTTTCACGAATTCGACTACAAAATCGATTCTCCGACTCATTCTGAGAATACATCACAGAATCTCATTTTGAAGTTACATCACGGATTGCAGTTTACATCACGAAACTCGATTACGGAATATCAGAAAATTAATTCTCCGACTTATTCTAGAATTACATCACGGATCGGCGTTTACGTCACGGAATCGGGTTACGGTACATCACAGAATTGGTCCCCCAATCGATTCTGAGATTACATCACGGATCGATGTAATTCTGAGATTACATCACAGAATCACGGGTTTCACACATTATAATTTATACATCATACATCACGGAACGCTAGTTGCCCGTTACTCAGCGCATTCGACTCCATTCGGGTGGCACTAACCGTCAGGTCTAGTTTTTTTGGTATGGACAGACACACAGACAGAGGAACGAACAGACAATAGCGTCCGTATATATGTTGCAGTCAGTAGCCTGCTTTCAGGCGATTGCCGTCTTGACGGCTATCGCCTGGTCGATCAGGCCGCGGCCGTCTTCTCGGGGAAAAGACGGCCATCGCCTGGTGCGTCAGGCGATAGCCGTCTTCTGCTCGAAAAGGCTGAACGTTTCGCCTGATGGACCAGTCAACAGCCGTCTTCAAAATGAAAGCTGTCGCCAGCGCTAGCAGGGAAGGGGCACAGCAGGCCTGAGCAGGAGGTGAAGTAAATGGAGGAGTGTTTATTCCACTTACAGTTTGCACTAAAGCTCGGCTGGCGTTGTGCGCTGGTGAATCTCAGGTCAGGCTTAGCGCGACCACCAGTCTCAGGGCGCGCTCCGCGCGCCCTGAAATCGGTCACCGGTCGCGTTAAGCCTAAGCTTCGACCCGCCAGACTGCGACGCCTGCTTACTTGTGAACGGTGGGCGGAGGTGGAGCCTGAAGCATAGCCTGAACTGGAAGGAATATACTGTGTCCGAAACTAATACAGAAAAGAAAAGACGGCCATCGCCAGAAGCATCAGGCGATCGCCGTGTGAGACGGCCCCGGCCTGACGCATCAGGCGATTGCCGTCGAGACGGCCGCGGCCTGATCGACCAGGCGACAGCCGTCTAGACGGCTATCGCCTGAAAACGGCCATCGCCTGTGACATATATACTCGCCGCCGTCGGTTCGGCGAAAATATCTGTACATCGGTCTAGGCTTAGACACTTGAGCCTGAACGATGTTGGGCTTCAGATCGGTCAGATTACCTTGTCTGGCTTTCGTGGTCTAGGTACCTTGGGTGTCTGAATCAAGCATAATTTCTAGTTAGTGTTCGTCTCAGAGTAGTGACACTGCACACCCAACAGCTGCTTTAGGAGCAGATGGTTTCCAGGTTTCACTGGATGGAAAAGCCATAGTACCACGGTCTGCAAGCGCCTCCACTGCTGGAGCTGCTGCTGAAACTGGGGCAGAGTTTTACGTGTAGGTGCCCCTGCATGAGCTACTTCAGCAGAGATAATTTTGGTGCGCTACCGTATTCCCTTCCCAGGACTGCAAGGGAATCGCAACTCGTGAAGAAGAGGAGATGACGGTAGTGTGCGACATCTGCGAAAAGACTATTAATCTCAAGGGCACCCTTGGTGTCCACCAGACGACCCATGGTTTTCTCGAGAAACAACAACCAATAGTGTACCGACGTTGCCTGTGTGATGTCTGCAGCTGGGTCTTAACGACTGCTCCAAGCGGAAGGGAATTCTTCTCCCATTGGAAGATACGCCATGCCGTATTGCCAGAGGCTGTCGCTGTTTGTGACGTCTGTGGACATGTCTCAGCGGGAGGTCGTCGCTACGGTTTAG
>JASAMZ010004954.1:0-18497 GCA_030248115.1 Linhomoeus sp. GSCO2_2 | reverse complement strand
ATGGCGCGTTAGAACTGCCCACTAACCGCATTTATTATGTTAGAAAATCACAGAGATCGGTTAAGTATTGCGGTCGTAGGCCCCGATCAAAAAAATGGCCGAAATTTTGGCTAAGTCCCACTCAAGACGGCCGAGCTCTACTGGTGCAGGCTGGAGCGCCAATCGAAGTGATCCGGTCTAGACCACCATAGGGTGAATAAATGTGTAAAACATTTCATCTTTCTAAGTCATCCCAGTAAAAAGTTACGTGGTGACAAAAGTCCGGCCGAGTACGGATCCGGGGCCCGCCTCAAGACGGCCGAGCTCTACTGGTGCAGGCTAGGGCGCCAATCGAACTGATCCGGTCTAGACCACCATAGGGTGAATAAATGTGTAAAACATTTCATCTTTCTAAGTCATCCCAGTAAAAAGTTACGCGGTGACAAAAGTCTGGCCGAGTACGGATCCGGGCCTGCCTCAAGACGGCCGAGCTCTACTGGTGCAGGCTAGGGCGCCAATCGAACTGATCCGGTCAAGCCTACCATAAGGCGAATTACCATGCAAAATTTTAGCTGTCTATTTCGCCCCAGTAGAAAGATATGCGGTGACAAAGGTACCGCTGAGCACAAATTTTTGGGTCCCGGGCCGAAATTTTCAAAATGGAGTTTACAGTTGTTTCTGGGGGTTTCGACGACGCTGAACACAAATCCGGTGTTTGTTTCGGGATTCGGGCTGCCATTTGCCTGATTTCGGCGCCCGGTGGGTCAAATTTTGGGTCCTGGGGCCGAGTTTTCAAAATTGAGTTGACAGTTGTTTCCGGGGTTTCCGAGGACGCAGAACACGAATCTGGTGTTAGTTTTGCGATTTAGGTTTCGTTTACCGGATTTTACCTGAAATTCGTAGTCGACGTCAAACTTTCCACCCGTGTCGGTGCCGCAACCCCCGTCAGACCTGTCCATGCATCAAACCTCCTGTGATCTTACGTCGTCAGACAGACCTGTCTGTCCATCCAACCTCCTGTGGCCAGACCTGTCTGTGTCCTCACACCTACAACAGCAATCCTTTCAAAGCAGACCTGTCTATGTTGCCTCTCAGCAAACCCGCTCTATGCCTCCCCCCCCCCCCTGAAGGTGTCCACTCTGTGGACATGGACAGGGTGTGTATTTCAGGAAAGTTCCCCCCTACTGGGGGGGTAAGGACAGGTGAATTTGTTCGCCCTAAAGAAGACTGATGATGAACAGGCTGTGTATCTCAGATGACTTCGGGCCCTCTACTACACGAACAAATTCAGCGTGCTCTGTATATGGGTGCCCAACTCTCACCAAATTATGGGTCTCTTTGTTTGTCGTTTGTGTGTGTACTGCAAAGCGCTTACCCAGCATTAGTGCAGAATGTGCATTTACCAACGTTAATACCTCCAGAAGCTCTGTTAGCATGTGAAGCCCTCTGCCTGCGTGCATGGTTGAGCGGTCAAAATGAGGGTTAGAGCATGGGGTCCGCCACCCTCGCGTTGCGCTGAGTGCAGACATTGTGTTGTGTGAGATGCGGTGGCAGGCACTGAAGCACACACGTTTTGATAGTGGTAGATAGCGTACTCCGCATGTACGTTGTGCGCACGTGATGAGTGCCGTGCGCGTGAACAGAGCACGCTGAATTTGTTCGTGTAGTAGAGGGCCCGAAGTCATCTGAGATACACAGCCTGTTCATCATCAGTCTTCTTTAGGGCGAACAAATTCACCTGTCCTTACCCCCCAGTAGGGGGGAACTTTCCTGAAATACACTTGGTAGTGTATGTGTGCAAAATATTAACAGAATCTATTGATGCAGTGGCGCGCAACAGCCGATCAAAGTTGGTACACCCACCGTGGGACACCCTGTATGTATGTAAGTCGGTCTCAATATGTACCAGAAGCGTGTTCCAGATGCTTGTGTTATTTCAGTTTGTAGTGTTATCACAGCCCAATGCGCCAGCATGTGGGTAGCCCCACTTGGGATAGCCATTGCCACACTTTGCGGACGGTAAAACGACAATTCAACCTGGGAGATGTTTGTAAGGCAAGCTGTCTTGTCAACTCGTCAGCGAAGGAAACAGTCGCGCGGTAGCGTCTTGTCGTCATCTGACGAGTGAATTGTTGGAAGAGGTATGATTCATTGTGCGTAATTTCTGGTGTACTCAGCCCGGATTCTGAAGAAGGCGAAGCGACGGAACCTCACGTCCAACCCAGGATCTGCATTGCACTGCAGCTTGACGCCACTCTGCAAGGATGGGAGCGTTGTTGGCCGTTCCCGCTTGCGGTGGCGCGGTAAGGAATGAGCTCATCTTTATTATCTCACGAGTGCCGTTTCTCACTCAAACATTTCAGTTGCTGTGCTGCTTCGGCAGCGCGGCGGCGTCTCTGTTCTGCGCCGCCTGCCCCACCTGCAAGAACAGCACCAGCACCCGTCTGATGTACGCCTTCATCCTCTTCTTCGCCACCTTCCTCTCCTGCCTCGCCCTCGTGCCCGCCATTCAGAAGGCTCTTTCCAACGTGAGGATACTGAGAGCTTTGTTGAGTTGAGTTGACTAGGTGGGACTGTGCGAACTTGGTGGCGTAGCGATATTTCTGTACCCGGTATTATCATTATGTACGTACGTACGGCTGCCTGAGGCTCTGAAACACTGACAGCATTCATCGGTTTGCATTAGTTTCTCTGTCGCCTGTACAACGGACGTCGCTAGTAGCGATCGTTGCTGATTGCTCCTTCGTTGCGTCTCGCAGGCCAACTGGTTCTGCCGCCTGTCCAAGCAGCAGGAGATCTTCGACTGCGCCTCGGCCACCGGCTTCCAGTCGGTCTACCGAATCGGCCTCGCCGTCTCCGCCTTCTACTGCCTGCTCAGCCTGCTGATGCTGGGCGTCAGGTCGTCGGCCGACTTCCGCGCCAAGATACAGAACGGCTTCTGGTTCTTCAAGTGGCTGCTGCTCGCGGCCCTCGTCGTCGGCGCCTTCTACATTCACGCCGGCTGGTTCGCCAGCGGTCGGTTCGAAACCATAGTTAGTGTGCGCTCAATGGAAGCCGACGATTTCTTCTTGACTTCCAGTGTTCATGTGGGTGGGCCTGGTGGGCGGCTTCCTCTTCATTCTCATCCAGCTAGTGCTAATAGTCGACTTCGCCCACGGCCTGGCCGAGCGCTGGATCGGCGTCTACGAGGAGAACGAGAACCGCTACTGCTACATGGGTGCGCCGGCGCGCTCATCGCGATGACACAATCGTGATTTGGAACGAAACGCGCCACCCTCTTCATTCAGGCCTGGTCCTGTTCACCTTCACGCTGTTCGCGCTCGCCATCGCCGGCTTCGTCGCCATCTTCGTCATCTACGCGCCCGTGGGTGCTCTACTCGTTCAACTGGAAAGAACGCTTCAAACCCTTTACTCATCCTACTCTTTTGACTGCAGGGCAGCATCTGCTGGTGGCACAAGATCCTGGTGGTGTTGAACGCGCTGCTCTGCCTGGCCGTCTCCGTGCTCTCGGTGCTTCCCAAGGTGCAGGAGTACCTGCCGAAGAGCGGCCTGCTCCAGTCCTCGCTCGTCACACTCTACGTGGCTTTCTTGACCTGGTCGGCCGTCATGAACAGCCCTGGTGGGTGAGACGCGAGACTTCACAGATCAAAGTGTGACTTTTGCGTAGGTAGTTGCGATTGGGGGGAGTGGGTTCTGGGGTTCTGTTTGCACCCCCCCCCCCCCACCCCACAAGCCAACACCAAAAGAATGAAATTCTGGTTAATTCTCCCCTCCCCCTAACCGAGATTCCGTCGAAGCAACCCTCTCCCAAAAATCGACCTAAAAGTGCTTTTGGCTGTTTTTGGAAGCCTTATAGAACACGATTCCATCCCTCCCCTGAATCCTAATGTAGATCAGTACACCCCCCCCCCCCCCGCCCTAAACGACCAATCGCACGTAATATTGGAACTCACTGATCGAGCGCTCTTCCTTTCCAGACAAGGCGTGCAATCCGTCGCTGCTGCAGCTGCTGAACACGCTGAACAACGGGACTGGAAGCGACGGTCAGCCGCGCGAGTACGCCACGCCACTTCCCTGGCAAAGCATCGTCTCTCTGGTCGTCTGGTTTCTCATGGTCGCCTACGTGTGTCTGCGCAGCGCCAGCCACAGCAACCTTGGCAAGATGATGGGGGAGGAGGAGGAGGGTAGCGCCTTGCCCAGCGGCAGTGGACGACCCAGTAAGTGGCCTCTAATTGATGTACCGCACACCTAGCCTTCGTTTATTATGGAAAAACCTCCAATAAGCGACCTGGTCGCTTGATACAGTATCTCAACCGGAGCCCACCTCTTAGGGGTCGCTTATTATTCAGTGCAAGTCTTGCAAGGAAACCAGTGTTTGAGTGTTTGGCCAGCACTAATGGATAATGGAACATAATCAATGACGAGCATGCTTCACACACGTGTCTATTAAAGTTTGTTGCACTATACGACCATATATACACTATCTGGAAGGAACGCAGTGCCTTATCGACCAGACCAGTGTATGACAGGTTTTCGACAGACATACAATAGGGACGCTTGTGGGGGTGTTATGGTACGTATTTGCCAACTCGACCCATTTTGGTGGAAGCGACGCAGTGAAGCGCTTCAGGCGACGGCGACGTGAAGGTGTGGGACAACGAGGAGGACGCCGTCGCCTACAACTACTCCTTCTTCCACTTCATCTTCGCCCTCGCCTCCCTCTACGTCATGATGACGTTGACAAGCTGGTACAGGTGAGGAAGTGGCATCGAATGGGCGCGGAAGTGCGCAGGCAACCTTCCGACCTTTCTTTCAGTCCCAACAACTCGCTGAGCGCCCTCAACGCCAGCTACGTGGCCGTGTGGATCAAGGTCGTCAGCTCCTGGTGCTGCGTCGCCCTCTACGGTTGGACTATGGTCGCCCCCGTCATTTTCCCCGATAGGGACTTCGGCTGAGAAGAAGTTGCAGACACCACGAGATGTCATGTGCGCTCTACGTCATTTGTCACGCCCTTGAGAAGCTTTCTTCTGACGCTGTCGCGCTCTATGTCAGTTATCCGATTCGGGCACACCTTATGAGAAGATCGCAAATCTCACAAAAATCTTGTTCCTGATACAAAATTTTTGTGAGATTTGGTAAGGGGATGCTTATGGGCGGGCAAATTTTGTGAGAGAAGGGGTTTGTCACACGAGTTTTGTGACTAGATATGCTTCTTGGTGAGAAGAAGAAAAGGGTGTTGTTGTTGGGGGAAGATGATGAGGTTTGTAATGAGGAGAAAGTGGAAGTGGATTGGGGAATGATTATTGTTGAAGAAGGGATTGAGATGAGGTGAGTTGTTGGGGAGGGTTTGTGTGGAAGGGAGATTGGTGTTGACGGGGGAGGATATTGAGATGTGTAGTGACGAGAAGTTAGCTGGGACATGGATTGGGGAATGATTGTTGTCAATGAGTGGATTGAGATGAGGTGAGTTGTTGGTAATGCAGATTGGGGAAAGCGAGTTGTTGAAGAGAGATGATGATGAGGTGGGAAAACGAAGAGAAGTTTGTGTGGAGGTGGATTGGGGAATGATTGTTGTCAATGAGTGGATTGAGATGAGATGAGTTGTTGGTAATGCAGATTGGGGAAAGGGTGTTGTTGAAGAGGGATGATGATGAGGAGGTGGGAAAATGAGGAGAAGTTTGTGCGGAAGTGGATTGGGGAATGATTGATGTCAATGAGTGGATTGAGATGAGGTGAGTTGTTGGTAATGCAGGTTGGGGAAAGGGTGTTGTTGAAGAGGGATGATGATGAGGTGGGAAAATGAGGAGAAGTTCGTGCGGAAGTGGATTGGGGAATGATTGTTGTCAATGAATGGATTGAGATGAGGTGAGTTGTTGGGGTGGGTTTGTGAGTAAATGGGATTGGGGAATGAGTGTTGTCGATGGGGGACGACGATGAGGTTGGTAATGAGGAGAAGTTTGTGTAAAAGAGAAGAGGGGATTGAGATGAGGTGAGTTGTTGGAGTGAGTGGAAGTGGATTGCATAAAGATTGATGTTGAAGAGGGAGAGTGAGGTGAGGCGAGTTGTTGGGGAAAGTTTGTGTGGAAGAGGGATTGGAGATAGATTGTTGTGGAGTAAGATGAGCAAATAGCAGGGGAAAGTTGGTGTTGGATGTGGTGAGCTGGGGAAGTAACATTATTGACATAAATGGTTCTCTTGCCCATTAAAAGTAATCTTCAATATTTTAAGAACTCTCACCCCAACACAGTTGTCCCTGTTTTTCCCACTTCACAAAACACCACCTTACTCAAGACCAAATGGCAGTCACACATTGTTTGCTCTTTACATTCGTTATCCGCTTCTGTACAAACTTCCCTCTACTATCTTCAGCCTAGTCCCCCCCTTCAACAACATCTAACAATCTTTCCCCATTCCCATTCCTGACTAACATTCCCCCATTACCCACCTCATCTCCTCACTCCCCTTCAACAACAATCTTTTCCCAATCCCCCTTTCTCCAATTCTCCAATCTTTCCCCAATTCACAAGTGCTCCCTCATAACCTGCCTCACCTCATTCCCCATTTCAACAACAACTGTTCCCCAATCCCCCTTCCACACAAACTCTCTGCATTATCTGACTCATTTCATTCCCATCCCCAACAACAATGTTTCCCCATCCCTCTTCCACACAAACATTCCCCCAATACCTGCCTCATCTCACTAGCTCCCTTCAATGACAATCTTCCCCAATTCTCCTTCTACACAAAATTTCCCCATTACTCACCTCATCTCATTCCCCTCTTCAACAACAACCTTTCCCCAATCCCCCTTCTGTATAAACATTTCCCCCTTACTCACCTCCTTTTACTCCCCACCCCCTTTAAACAAAAAAATTTCCCCAATTCCCCTTCCACACAAATACTGAGCTCCACATACTCCCCAATCCCCCACCATCAGCCCACATTTTCCTCAATCATGCATCACATTCATCCCCTCACCGTACTCCCAGTTCTTGACTCTCCCATACTCCCCAACTGTGACACACCCTCTTTCCACCTGTTTCCCCATTCTGCTCTTTCCCCAATTACCATCACTCTACCAGTTTCCTGAACCACCAACCAAATCCTCTTCCCCATCTTCCCCAATAACCTATCTACTCCCCCCCCCCCCCATCTTCCCCAATAACATTTCCCCAAAAAATAGTCCCTGACACAGTTCCCCAATGTTGAGCTCCCAACACTGCGCATAGTACTGACGCAGTCATTTCTCACCTCCTTCCCCCAATCTCGTACCTCCTTCCCCAATATCCATGACTCCCCACCCTTTCCCAATTGCCAGCCCCCGGCTCTTCCCCAATCGTACATCACCTCACTTCCCCCTGTTCGCCCTGCACGGTCTCTGAAAATGTTCACTTTGCCCATGCACTCACAAAATCCTTTCGTCATGTCACATAAACCTTTCCCCTGTCACAAAAATTACCCACCCAATAGCCCTTCCTCCTAAGACTTTTATCCCATCACACAAAACAAGCTGTCTCTCACAATTTTTCCATTCCGTATCACTCGACTCTTGTGACAGACGTCGAAATTGTGAGAGAAGTAGAAGATCTTCTACTCGTGTGCCTGAATCGGTTATTACTTCATGCTTCGTCGGTCGGTGATTTGGTACTGGTTCCGCTTCTTCGCGACGCAGCTTGGTTTGCCCGCGCGCTCGCTCTCTCAACGTTGACAGATGATATGCTTATGTGTGTTCTATCCTGCGCGGTGCTGTACAATTCGGCATCGACGTGCTATTTCCAGTAAAGGCTGCTGCTTACTGTCAAACGATGGGATAGACTGAATGTCACACGTTTGGTTGCACGAGCAGTACCTACAGTAATGAGCCAAGTTATGTGGGGAAGTCGCTTATCGCGATCTATCGCCGCCTTGAGACCATCCATCGATGGCGCTGACGACGGCCGCCGGCTGTTCCTCCGCTGCGCTGCGCGTCCTCTGTCGGGCGGCGGCGGCGACTAGCAGCAGCTCTTGGCGCTCCAAGCACGACTACTGGGTCGATCCCATGGAGACGGAGACGACGCTGGCCGAAGTGGGCGCAATGTGGAACCCCTCGAGGGGGAAGGTGGCCGGCAGGCAGGAGCTCGACCCAGACATGTCAGCCGACCTGGAGAAGAAG
This sequence comes from Linhomoeus sp. GSCO2_2, assembly GCA_030248115.1. Lineage (NCBI taxonomy): Eukaryota > Metazoa > Nematoda > Chromadorea > Monhysterida > Linhomoeidae > Linhomoeus > Linhomoeus sp. GSCO2_2. The sequence goes on along the minus strand of JASAMZ010004954.1, from coordinate 10,366 downwards.
AAGTGGGAGTACCTCGACAAGGTCGTCTGGCCGCCCAACTACCGCGACCCCGAGACGGGACTACCCAAGAAAGCGGTGCGCTTCCCAGTCGCATATGATTTCTAGATTGGACACTGCGCAGAGAGAGTCTGATGACTGATGCGCGCAAAACTAACCATGCATTGACTCCATTATCATTGGTCGCTTCCAGGAGGTGTTCCACTTGGAGGAAGACGTCAAGTACAGTCCGAAGAAGATGTGGTACGTCTGCCAATTCGTGCGCGGCATGCGCGTCGACGAGGCGCTCAAACAGCTCGAGTTCGTCCACTTGAAAGGCGCCAGGATCATGAGCGAGGTTGGGGCGCCGCCTTAGGACAGTACCGCTTACGCTCATGTATCAAGCGGCGCGCAAAGGCGCGAACATCGACTGCACTTGCGTATTCGAACCGTTTTCTGACTTCATATATGTGCACAAATAAAATTTCTGCACTTTCCTGACTGACTATCTTTCCCCTCCATCTGCAGGCCCTGAAGGCGGCCAAGCGGAGGGCCAGCGACCAGATGCATCTGATCGAGTTCCCCTCCGATATGTGGATCGGTGAGCGCGCTGCCTTCCGCTTCCTTCGCAGAGAAATAAACGAATCGCCATGACGCTTCAGCCGAAGCGGAGGCGACTCTGGGCACCACGATCAAATCTCGGCGCTTCATGGCCCGTCACATGACTGGAGGAGTGATCCACTATCGGTACGATATGGTTGCTCTACCCTATTGCGCTCGCGCGGTGCGAAGTTGCTAAGTCGCGTTCAGCCACACCAACCTCTGGCTGCGCCTGGAGGAAGGCGAGCCTCCGGCCACCATGGAGCGCAACCCGCCCGAGAACGGCTACGACAAGATGCGAAGCTACATTCGCTACTTGCGCTCCCGCAGAATCGAGATGCCCCTTTGACAGTGCGAGATGCAAGATATTATGTGGTTGAGATCCGACCGTATCGAGTGCGTTCGTTCGAGATGGCGTCACAGGGGCCAGCGCCGCTCCAACAATGTCGCCAGTCGGCAGACGCAGGCGAGCAGAAGCCACAGGTGGAGCCACTGGAAGACGCCCATTGACGCCAGCATTTGAAGGAAGAGCAGGGCCGTCTCGCCGTCGTTGTCGCCCAGAAAGAAGGCGACGCCGACGATGCTCAGCACGAAGCAGGGCGCCTGCGACGCCGCCGCAAAGGCGACACTCTCGGGCGCTAACCACTTCCTCAGCCATCTGGACGCCGCGTCTTCCAGCGGTGCTTCCGCTATGTTGAGAGCTATCCAGTACAAGTAGTGGCGCTGCATTCCGTGCCAGAGCCAGACGAAGGCGAAGGTCGCCAGCGTCGCCGGACGGCGACCCACCCTCTGGGCGAGAGGCTCGAAAAGTTCGGCCTTGAGAAAGCGGTACAAGCCGCGGTCAAACGAGCGCCACATCCTGGAGTAGAGTCCGATGCGGGAGATGCAGGCGGGAAGCGCCGGCGGCTCCATGCCGTCCAGAAGGGCGAAGAGGTGGGGCAGGCCGAAGATCACCAGATACATGAGGTAGAAGAAGACGCCGGCGGCGTAGAGCAGGGAGAAGAAGGAGAAGGGCAACTGCACTAGTCGGGCGCCGACGTGGGGCAGACGCATCGCGGCGTTGCAGTAGAGCAGTCGCAGCGACGCCTCCGCGAAGCAGATGTGCAGCGACAGCTTCACGGCGGCTACGGGTGAAGTTCAAACGACCCGTAGGGTACCACCAGTGTTGTTGAGTAGGGCGGGTAAAGCTGGTAACACCATAGTCGTTCCAGCAGCTCGAGGTAGCTTAGTTGGCGTCTTCCAGAGTTGCCAGATTCGACGTACCACGAGACAAAACTGATGTATTGTAGAACCTTGTAGGCCGTCCAAACGGACGCTAACGTGTAAGAATCCCAGTCGAACGAGCTGTCGGCCGAAGACGGTTGCGAGTGAAGCAACAAGCGGCCAAGTGAGTACAGCCAAACCACAGTCTTCATCCGCTTCGTGTACACTGGTCGAAATCTTTCCACGGCGTAAATCGTGGCTGCGAAGATGCACGTCTCCAGTATCCACACGGCAAGGGGGGGAGGAGGGAGTTGGTGGTGTGTATTGGAAGTGATAGTCTAGGGAGTAGGAAAGGACTGATTTGGTGGTGTTCTTCTCACCACTCGTTCGGAGGCAGACAGCCGACCTCCCAGGCCGCTAGGTAGTGTGTTCTCGTACTAACTCAGACAGAACTCACGCCTACTTGACTTCCGCCGATCGCTGTTCTGCAGGCGTTACAGTGTACGACTCTCCCCACTTTTGAAGTGGAAACGGGATAGTTCGTACGAAACAGCTGCGGAAGAGGAACTGCGCTCCTACGCTTAGCATCCACAATCCCTAAGGGCTAGGGTTTTGGGGACCGGGCCTGGGGACCTTTACACAGGCTTTAGCCTTCCGGCTGGTTCCTTTTACACGACCTCTGTCGGGCAAGGGTTCACTCCTAAGAGAGAGAGACTGAAATCCCTTCCCCCTTTTATAGAGACCGCCTCCTTTGTGCAGCAAACAAAGGAGTGGCATGACGACGCTTGGATAATTGCCGTCGCGCGTCGGTTTTGGCGTCGCTTGCTCCATGGGCAATTAGGCGTACATTCCAAGCATTCCAATGGAATCGTACCCTGTCAAATTAGCATAGGCGCCAATTTAAACGTCTCTGGGCCAATTTTGCCTCGATGCCGCGCCGTTCGGCTCAACCGAGAGGTAACGTCGGTGCACATGTCACGCTGACGGCAATGAAGTGCTAGTTCTCGCACGAGTAGAGAGAGAGAGGGAGAGACAGAGGCAAATTTCAAGGCTTCCACTCGACGCAAACGCTCCCTACACGTATGTACCTATGTACGTACAGGCAGGTAGAGAATCTAGAATTGCGCCCAGAAATGCGCGGGAATCGCTATAGCAGGTGCGCAGTCTACATACAGGCGCATTGTCCGTCCATTGGCAGCGCAGTGAAGAACAGAACTGGAATTGTGCGGACGCGCGCGAAAATGGCCCGAGCTAGTCCGTCGTCTCTATTCACTCACTCCTCTGAATGTGTGGGGTCAGATTTCTGCGCAGTTGCCACTGCATTATTCTGCTGTATGATGCATAACAGGACGAACCGTTCTCTCATACGCTCGGTAGACAATGTCTTTGGACATTGATTTCCGGCGCCGATTTGCGATCGAGCAACGAAAGAGAAGCGAGCATGCAAAGACGTTCGGCCCAGTCAGACGGTAGACGAACAAAATGTATCCTTCCGCAGTTTTCGCAGTTTGTGCGCTGGCACTGCGGCTAATCGATGTCGGCGAAGCTGACCGTTGTGTCAACGATTTTGTGCACAAGGCGACATTCAGTGAGGAGGGCGTTGTGGTTCTCGACCAACTCTATCCTGTCGATTTGGGAAGCTGTCTGCAGCAGTGTTGCCAGACGCAGTGTAAGCATTCTCGTATCCCACTCCTCCTTCTCGTCGTCGTCGTCGTCGTCGTCGTCGTCGTCGTCGTCGTCGTCGTCGTCGTCGTCGTCGTCGTCGTCGTCGTCGTCGTCGTCGTCGTCGTCGTCGGCGTCGTCGTCGTCGTCGTCGTCGTCGTCGTCGTCGTCGTCGTCGTCGTCGTCGTCGTCGTCGTCGTCGTCGTCGTCGTCGTCGCCGTCGTCGTCGTCGTCGTCGTCGTCGTTGTCGAGAGCATACCATTTGAATTTAGCCTGCAGCATACCATTTGAATTTAGCCTGCTCTGGACTGACTTTTGGCGGTGTAACATTGAGGGACGGCGAGTGCAGGCTGGTGAGCTGTCCAGAGACCGGTTGCCACTACGAGCAAGAAGCGCTGGCTGAATCATCTACAAGCGTGACATTCACAGTTTGGTTAGTGTAATGCTTGTGTTTGGTTAGCCATAGGCTGCAAAGATGTATTCTGTCAAACACGCACAATTCAGGCGTGAAAAGCTGTCGAGCGCGACCGCTGGCGCTGCCACCACCAGCAGCGACTTACATCCCGTGACCACAACCAGTGACAGTAGCAACTGCACCATTCTTCCTGGGGACACGTCTACCGGGTGTCCCAAAAAAAAGTGAACACTTTTTCTCCAGCTCATAACTCGCTGTTAGGTTAACAAATCTCAACCAAATTTTACATGTGCAGACACTATAGTGTTATACTTCAGTGCACCAAATTTTGTCCGCGAAGTCCTTACACAAGCATGGCCACAGTCGGTCTAGTGTGGGACATGCATAACCACTTCGACCCAGGCAGTCCACGTGTTTCAAGATCACAAACTGCAATTAAATCTTGCTTAGATCGACGCCAGGTGGTCGACAAATCATTGTGTGTCAAATTTGGCTTCGATGTGTTCCACATTAACCTTAGCAACAGCCTCCAGCCTGGCGCGAAAGCCGAAACCTGTCCATTCCAAGAAAGCACTGCGGAATCACGTCTTGTGGAAGATTTTTTCTAACATCCCAAATCTTCCTTTTCAAAGCATCCAACAACACAAATGTTGTGCTTTTGATGCTTTTATACACAGTTTGTATAATTATTTGCGTTGCCAACAGTTGCAGAAGGGTATAATCAAAAGACGCCATCCTGCCTGAAACGCACACAGATCACGAAGAGATTTGAGTCCGAACAGCTCGTGTGCTCGTAAGTCAAGTAATCCTGAACCGATTCGATTGAAAATTGCAACGGTTGTCCACAACACATTCGGGTATACGAATACAAAGTTTCGTTGAAATTGATTCACTGAAGCACAAGTTACAAGCTCGAGAAAAAGTGTTCACTTTTTTCTGGGACACCCGGTACAATCCCAGATGGAAGCTCAGTGTTCAACGTCGAGTCAGTCAGCGTGGCCGTCTCAGTGGTCGCCGTTGCCTGCTCGTGTGGAATGGCATCGGTTCTGCTCTGTCAGTGGCTGAAGAGAAGATGTACTACTCTGAAGGTCAGAAAGTGGAAAGGAAGGGCTAGAAATCAGGAAGAGCGTCCCTTGGGACACTGGACGATCTGATGAATTCAGCTAGTTTCTTTGTCGAATCGAATGGATGAGAATTGCGCAACATGGATGTGTTGTGTTTGGAGCGGTTGGCGTCGGCGTGGTGGACTGCGTACTCTGAGTAGAGGGCCAACAACAGAATTTTGTCTCGTCGGGATGATTTAATTCAGAATTTTGTTGAACACATCGTGCCGTCTCCGGAAGCCACCAAGTCTCTTTTAGAGTCCATTACGTTATTCGCCATAACCCATAGCCATATTCGCTTTGCTTGTTTGGCAGTCAATGTGCAAAATCTGGCCTTTCAAGTTGGCTGAAGTTGAGTTCGAGCTTGGGGAGAAACCTGCCGTGGCTAGGGAGAGCACGACAATCCATCCGACTGAAGATTACAGGAAATGAAACAACCAATGGGTAAACCAGATGTATTCAGCAGAAACCAAGAGGAAAACACAAAGGTAATCACTGATCAGAGCAACAAGTGTAGGCTACTGAGAAGCCGCGGCACCTTGTCCTTGACCTCCGACAAAAGCCACCACACGAGAGAAGAACTTGGCCAGAGCGGTGGCGCTTTGCGGATAAATGTGTGAAACATCACCAGATGAATGTGCAACGTCACGGACATTTCTGGCATTCACACTTGCTGCCGTGTTCATTGCTCGACCGTGTCAAACAGTCCACCAACGTCAAAATTTTGAAACTCTGCACAGCTTCGAAGGTCTAGCTAGAACCACGGCGCGCCGTGAGATAACCAGCCTCAAAACTGGCAGTCTACTACCGACGTGCCCATTTCACAACTGGGGTTGGCGAAACACGCACGATCCAATCCAACGTGCGCAAATCAGACGTACCATGACACGTATGTACCTACGTAACGTATGTGTCGTAGGGCTATCTGCAACCCAGGGAGGGCTATCCGCAACCATAATACTACGAGAACGCAGTCGTCAATAGCCCTAGGGCCATCGACGACTGCGCGCTCTAGCACTCCTCCATCAGATAAGGGTGCCCCTTCGCGGCCCGTTAACCCTTCAGTCATAAGCTGGCTTTGACACACCCATGTTCACTATAGGTAAGTACTAGCCGTTCCTTCCTGTTGCAGAAGAATTTCTGTGATCTGAATAGCATGGAATGTAGTCGTCAATGTCCGTAATGTCCGGTTGCATGATCTGTCCTGTTGAAGGTCTGTCTGTTGCAAGGTCTGTCCTGTTGTGAGCCAACGGCGCTGATCGCCTCGCGCGCGCGCCGCAACGTCCGTCCTGTTCATTGTCAAGGTCTGACCTGTTGCAAGATTTGTCCTGTTGAAGGGTCTGCCCTATTGCAGGGTATGTCCTGTTGCAGGGCCTGTCCTGTTGCAAGGTCTGTCCTGTTGCAAGATCTATCGTGTTGCAAGGTCTGTCCTGTTGCAAGCTCTGTCCTGTTGCAAGGTCTGTCCTGTTGCAAGATCTATCGTGTTGCAAGGTCTGTCCTGTTGCAAGCTCTGTCCTGTTGCAAGGTCTGTCCTGTTGCACGATCTGTCTTGTTGAAAGATGTAAATCTGTCCTGTTGAAAGATCTGTCCTGTTGCAAGATGTGTCCTGTTGCAGAAGGTCTGTCCTGTTGCGACCCAACGGTGCTGGTCGCCTCGCGCGACCATCCTGTTGCCACGTCTGTCCTGCTGCAAGATCTGTCCAGTTGCAAGATTTGTCCTGTTGTAAGATCTGTCCTGTTGCAAGATCTGTCCTGTTGCAGTGTCTGTCCTGTTGCAAGATCTGTCCTGCTGCAAGATCTATCCTGTTGCAAGATTTGTCCTGTTGCAAGGTCTGCCCTGTTGCAAGATCTGTCCTGTTGCAAGATTTGTCCTGTTGCAAAATCTGTCCTGGTGCAAGATTTATCCTGTGCAAGATGTGTCCTGTTGCAGGGTCTGTCCTGGTACAAAATCTGTCCTGCTGCAAGATCTATCCTGTTGCAAGATTTGTCCTGTTGCAAAATCTGTCCTGTTGCAAGATTTGTCCTGTTGCAAAATCTGTCCTGTTGCAAGGTCTGTCCTGTTGCAAGCTCTGTCCTGTTGCAAGGTCTGTCCTGTTGCAAGCTCTGTCCTGTTGCAAGGTCTGTCCTGTTGCAAGATCTGTCCTGCTGAAAGATGTAGATCTGTCCTGTTGAAAGATCTGTCCTGTTGCAAGATGTGTCCTGTTGCAGAAGGTCTGTCCAGTTGCGACCCAACGGTGCTGGTCGCCTCGCGCGACCATCCTGTTGCCACGTCTGTCCTGCTGCAAGATCTGTCCAGTTGCAAGATTTGTCCAGTTGCAAGATTTGTCCTGTTGTAAGATCTGTCCTGTTGCAAGATCTGTCCTGTTGCAGGGTCTGTCCTGTTGCAAGATCTGTCGTGCTGCAAAATCTATCCTGTTGCAAGATTTGTCCTGTTGCAAGATCTGTTCTGTTACAAGGTCTGTCCTGTTGCAAGATCTGTCCTGCTGAAAGATGTAGATCTGTCCTGTTGAAAGATCTGTCCTGTTGCAAGATGTGTCCTGTTGCAGAAGGTCTGTCCAGTTGCGACCCAACGGTGCTGGTCGCCTCGCGCGACCATCCTGTTGCCACGTCTGTCCTGCTGCAAGATCTGTCCAGTTGCAAGATTTGTCCAGTTGCAAGATTTGTCCTGTTGTAAGATCTGTCCTGTTGCAAGATCTGTCCTGTTGCAGGGTCTGTCCTGTTGCAAGATCTGTCGTGCTGCAAGATCTATCCTGTTGCAAGATTTGTCCTGTTGCAAGATCTGTTCTGTTGCAAGATTTGTCCTGTTGCAAAATCTGTCATGTCGCACGATTTGTCCTGTTGCAAGATCTGTCCTGTTGCACGATTTGTCCTGTTGCAAAATCTGTCCTGTTGCAAGCTCTGTCCTGTTGCAAGGTCTGTCCTGTTGCAAGATCTATCGTGTTGCAAGGTCTGTCCTGTTGCAAGCTCTGTCCTGTTGCAAGGTCTGTCCTGTTGCACGATCTGTCCTGTTGAAAGATGTAAATCTGTCCTGTTGAAAGATCTGTCCTGTTGCAAGATGTGTCCTGTTGCAGAAGGTCTGTCCTGTTGCGACCCAACGGTGCTGGTCGCCTCGCGCGACCATCCTGTTGCCACGTCTGTCCTGCTGCAAGATCTGTCCAGTTGCAAGATTTGTCCTGTTGTAAGATCTGTCCTGTTGCAAGATCTGTCCTGTTGCAGTGTCTGTCCTGTTGCAAGATCTGTCCTGCTGCAAGATCTATCCTGTTGCAAGATTTGTCCTGTTGCAAGGTCTGCCCTGTTGCAAGATCTGTCCTGTTGCAAGATTTGTCCTGTTGCAAAATCTGTCCTGGTGCAAGATTTATCCTGTGCAAGATGTGTCCTGTTGCAGGGTCTGTCCTGGTACAAAATCTGTCCTGCTGCAAGATCTATCCTGTTGCAAGATTTGTCCTGTTGCAAATCTGTCCTGTTGCAAGATTTGTCCTGTTGCAAAATCTGTCCTGTTGCAAGGTCTGTCCTGTTGCAAGCTCTGTCCTGTTGCAAGGTCTGTCCTGTTGCAAGCTCTGTCCTGTTGCAAGGTCTGTCCTGTTGCAAGATCTGTCCTGCTGAAAGATGTAGATCTGTCCTGTTGAAAGATCTGTCCTGTTGCAAGATGTGTCCTGTTGCAGAAGGTCTGTCCAGTTGCGACCCAACGGTGCTGGTCGCCTCGCGCGACCATCCTGTTGCCACGTCTGTCCTGCTGCAAGATCTGTCCAGTTGCAAGATTTGTCCAGTTGCAAGATTTGTCCTGTTGTAAGATCTGTCCTGTTGCAAGATCTGTCCTGTTGCAGGGTCTGTCCTGTTGCAAGATCTGTCGTGCTGCAAGATCTATCCTGTTGCAAGATTTGTCCTGTTGCAAGATCTGTTCTGTTGCAAGATTTGTCCTGTTGCAAAATCTGTCATGTTGCACGATTTGTCCTGTTGCAAGATCTGTCCTGTTGCACGATTTGTCCTGTTGCAAAATCTGTCCTGTTGCAAGATTTGTCCTGTTGCAGAATCTGTCCTGTTGCAAGGTCTGTCCTGTTGCACGATTTGTCCTGTTGCAAGATCTGTCCTGTTGCAAGGTCTGTCCTGTTGCAAGATCTGTCCTGTTGCAAGATCTGTCCTGTTGCAAGATTTGTCCTGTCGCAAAATCTGTCCTGTTGCGAGCCAATGGCGCTGGTCGCCTCGCGCGACCATCCTGTTGCAACGTATGCACTGTTGCAACATTTGTCCTGTTGCAGAAAGTCTGTCCTGTTGCAAGCCAATGGCGCTGACTGTCTCGCGGACGCGCCGTACAAAGCGGCGCGCAAAACAAATGATAGAGAGCGAGCAGATTGTCCTGTTGCAAGATCTGTCCTGTTGCAAGCGAAATAGTCGCTGAAACGGCTAGAATTGCCTGCGCGAGCATTGTCGTACTGTTCGGCTCTGTTCCAACGCTTAGTTTAGCGAAATAGTCGCTCAAGCGGCTAGAATTGCCTGCGCGAGCGTTGCCGTACTGTTCAATGCCTGCGCGAGCATCGCCGTTGTATTGCCTGGATTGCATTGCACATTGCAAGCCTCTCTGTTGTACCGCGCGACTGTTCGCTTTTGCAAGGTTCTGCTACCGTGCATTGCCGTTCTGTTCAGGCGATGCCTGCGTTGAAGGCAGGCAGCAACAGGCGGCGCTAGCCGTGCAGCAATTGATTGCCGCCGCTGGCGTCCTGCTGGCGTCTAGGCGCGCGCGTGCTGAAGCGTCGCGTGGCGAAGTGCTAGCGAGGCAGGCGCATGCTGAAGCGTCGCGTGGCGAAGTGCTAGGAAGGCAAGCGTACTCAGACGGACAGACAGACAAAAGGCCTCTTTGGCATAGTAATGTAGATTGCCACCAAAGATATTTGATTCGGCGTCAGGTTCAGCAGAGGCTCCTTCCTTGCGCACAGTCATCAGCGCAAATTTCGTCGCCTGAAGTGCGATTTTGACTGCCCCAAATTACTCGCATGTTTTCACTCTGGTGAAGCAACCCCCTCTGGAAGCAACACAGCTGAAACGTAGGCTTGCCTATTGAGTCCACAAAGCAAATTCACCGCCCCCACCGCCCCCCTCCCCGCTAGTGAAGTGAACATGGGTGTGTTGATTGAAGCAAGCTTATGCCAGAAGGGTTAATGGGCCGCGAAGGGGCACCCTTATCTGATGTAGGAGGGATAAAGCGCGCGGTCGTCGATAGCCCTAGGGCTACTGACGACTGCGTTCTCATAGTACTATGGTTGCGGATAGCCCTGGGTTGCAGATAGCCCCCTACGACATATGCATTGTATGTTAAAGTATGGTAAAGAATCTTCTGGATCGGTCAAGACGTCAGCCTTCAGATGGGTAGGTAGGCTGTAAGACAGCTCGATTTCGTCGGAGTGTTTGTTGTT
>JASAMZ010004952.1:0-27277 GCA_030248115.1 Linhomoeus sp. GSCO2_2 | reverse complement strand
CCTCAGGTTGCACCGGATTTGAAACGCCGATTCAAGAATGGGCAGATGAGGAGCATGGTCGCTGTCTTGGATTCTGGGGCGACCACGACAACGGTCAGTCCTAGAGTCGTTGAGTCGTTGGTACAGAACGGAAGCGCCGATTCGATCGCGCAGGACCAGAATTTCTCGTTGACAGGCATCGATGGTTCTACTTTCTTGAGCACCGGCTCCGTGAAGCTAAAGGGCGTATATTGTTCGCGAGAGAACGAAGCGACACCGTTCGAGGTGACGGCGCCAGTCAGCTTCAATCTTCCTGTCGATATTTTGATCGGAAATGATCTAATGGAGAAAGTGGGGATTGGTTTGTCGAATGGCGACGGCAGAACGTTTCCGTCGGCCGCAGTGCCTTCGACCTTCGACGCCGATGACAGGGCGCCTATCAGTCAGCCAGTCAGGGCTTCCAACTACGGACAGAGACAGAGTTTGCGACCGAGCAGGAGGTACAGTAATCCTCGTGAAGGACTGGTCACGCACGGCTACTCAAGGCCCACTTCGTGTCAGTTTCCCGTCTGGAGGCGTGGCTTCCATCAGACTTGGAATCAGAGATCCTGTTGGGACACGTCAGACTGGAATTGGAGAACACAGTCGTTAAGGGTAGCGCAGAACGTGAATGGTTCAAGGGACAGTGTTTGGAGTCAGGATCAAAGGCCTTACTCGAGTTCTCCATTCTCCCACTTCAGGGACGGCAGCTGCGCGTGTCCCAGGTCGTGTTACGACGCGTACAGGGCGTATTGATTCCCGTGTCGTGTAAGTGGTTGCGCTGTGCGTGCTGCGTACCTTGCCGCACGTGTATCTCCCTAGAATTCGACTTTTTGCTTGTCTTAAGCGCCGTTGTCCGGGTACATGCGCTTCTTCAGCTGTCCTGAGAACAGTTTTGACGTTTCCCCTTGTCCTGGGTACAAGGATGGATTCTGCTTTGAGAAGTGCATAGTTGGCACAGTATTCTAATGGGACTGTCCTGGAAACAGTCGCCTTCTTGAAAGGGAGGAGAGGACAGAGTGACAAGCATTGACAGGCAAAGAGAGATACTCTGTCTTGGTGGAGTGGTAGTTTGGCGCGTGGCGTGTTGCGCGTGTGATTCGTGATAGTAGGCTAAGGATGCTTCCTGCTCAAGTCTTCTGGTCGTCAAGTCTTCTGGTCGTCAAGTCTTCTGGTCGTCAAGTCTTCTGGTCGTCAAGCAAGGTGGCGCTGGTCGTACGAGCTGAAGGCGCTGGTCGATCTGTGGTCGTCTACCATTCGAGCTGAATGAAGACAAGGCGATTTAGGCTAAGGAGGCTTCTTTGTATGGGGCATGTAAGCAGGGCATCATTAAGATACCCTGCATTCTTTAAGTTCCTCTGGCGCGTATATAAGCTAGCACATTTCGTCTGTATTCTAGTATCTCTGTCAGTAGTCTGTCTTTGAATGAACTATATCTTTCAACCTTTGTCTGTAGTCATCACGTCTCGTCTTGTCGAAGTCGTCCAAGTCGTTCGAGCAGACAAGTTGTGGGAATCGGTGTCGCGCTCAAGACAAGTGCTCGAACAACGCTGCAACGCATCCCTCGAGTGCTCCAGTTCCAGTTAGAAGTGCGCGCTGCCGTGACGCTGTTGTGAACCCTGGGCAGGGCTGAGAACTAGCCGCTTACATATGTCCTGTTGCAAGGCCTGTCCTGTTGCAAGGTCTGTCCTGTTGCAAGGTCTCTCCTGTTGCAAGGTCTGTCCTGTTGAAAGATCTGTCCTGTTGAAAGATCTGTCCTGTTGCAGGGTCTGTCCTGTTGCAAGATTTGTCCTGTTGCAAAATCTGTCCTGTTGCAAGATCTGTCCTGTTGCAAAATCTGTCCTGTTGCAAAATCTGTCCTGTTGCAAGATCTGTCCTGTTGCAAAATCTGTCCTGTTGCAAAATCTGTCCTGTTGCAAGATTTGTCCTGTTGCAACATCTGTCCTGTTGCAAGGTCTGTCCTGTTGCACGATCTGTCCTGTTGCAAGGTCTGTCCTGTTGCACGATCTGTCCTGTTGCAAGATGTGTCCTGTTGCAAATCTGTCCTGTTGCAGAAGGTCTGTCCTGTTGCGACATCCTCGCGCGACCATCCTGTTGCCACGTCTGTCCTGTTGCAAGATCTGACCTGTTGCAAGATTTGTCCTGTTGTAAGATCTGTCCTGTTGCAAGATCTGTCCTGTTGCAGGGTCTCTGTCCTGTTGCAAGATCTGTCCTGTTGCAGGGTCTGTCCTGTTGCAAGATTTGTCCTGTTGCAAGATGTGTCCTGTTGCAAGATTTGTCCTGTTGCAAAATCTGTCCTCTTGCAAGGTCTGTCCTGTTGCAAAATCTATCCTGTTGCAAGGTCTGTCCTGTTGCAAGATCTGTCCTGTTGCGAAATCTGTCCTGTTGCAAGATTTGTCCTGTTGCAAAATCTGTCCTGTTGCAAGGTCTGTCCTGTTGCACGATCTGTCCTGTTGCAAGATGTGTACTGTTGCAAAATCTGTCCTGTTGCAGAAGGTCTGTCCTGTTGCGAGCCAATGGCGCTGGTCGCCTCGCGCGACCATCCTGTTGCAAGATTTGTCCTGTTGCAAAATTTGTCCTGTTGCAGGGTCTGTCCTGTTGCAAGATTTGTCCTGTTGCAACATTTGTCCTGCTGCAGGGTCTGTCCTGTTGCAAGATTTGTCCTGTTGCAACAGTTGTCCTGTTGCAGAAAGTCTGTCCTGTTGCAAGCCAACAGCGCTGACTGCCTCGCGAACGCGCCGTACAAAGCGCCGCGCAAAACAAATGATAGAAAGCGGGCAGATTTTCCGGTTGCAAGATCTGTCCTGTTGCAAGATTTGTCCTGTTGCAAAATCTGTCCTGTTGCAAAGGTCTGTCCTGTTGCGAGCCAACGGCGCTCGTCGCCTCGCGCGACGATCCTGTTGCAACGTCTGTACTGTTGCAGCGTCCTGTTGCAGAAAGTCTGTCCTGTTGCAAGATCTGTCCTGTTGCAAGCGAAATAGTCGCTGAAGCGGCTAGAATTGCCTGCGCGAGCATTGTCGTACTGTTCGGCTCTGTTGCAATTGCACATTGCAAGGTTCTCTGCTGTACCGCGAACTGCCGCACTGTTCGCTTTTGCAAGGCTCTGCTACCGTGCATTGCCGTATCCTGTTGCAAGATTTGTCCTGTTGCAAAATCTGTCCTGTTGCAAAGGTCTGTCCTGTTGCGAGCCAACGGCGCTCGTCGCCTCGCGCGACGATCCTGTTGCAACGTCTGTACTGTTGCAGCGTCCTGTTGCAGAAAGTCTGTCCTGTTGCAAGATCTGTCCTGTTGCAAGCGAAATATGTAGTCGCTGAAGCGGCTAGAATTGCCTGCGCGAGCATTGTCGTACTGTTCGGCTCTGTTGCAATTGCACATTGCAAGGTTCTCTGCTGTACCGCGAACTGCCGCACTGTTCGCTTTTGCAAGGCTCTGCTACCGTGCATTGCCGTACTGTTCAGGCAAAGCCTGCGTTGAAGGCAGGCAGCAACAGGCGACGCTGGCCGTGCAGCGATTGATTTTCGGCAACTATCATTCCGTGATCTGTGATCCGTGATCAGTGATCTGTGATCCGTGATCTATTTTCAAAACTGACAGCCACCGTAACCACAGTTTGTAAACTATGACGCAAGCGTTTAATTAATGGCAGTGGCACCGGCAGGGTGCAGATGCGCCGTGAATCAGCCAAACTTCAAATTTGAATATCTTGCGCTACGACGCGAATTTTTTGGCGCGGTTTGTTGCCTTCAACAAACGAAAATTAAGCGCTTCGCTTGGCTTGAAGACATTTTAGGTGGTGCAAAATTTAGAAAGTCAAAAATGCAAATGTTTTACGGTTCGAGAAGTACAGGGGCGTAGCGAGGGGAGGAGTGGGGCATTGGGGAAAAATGCCCCATAGATGCCAGCCAGTAAAAAAATATTTTGCCTTATGTCTTATAAAATTTTTGCCTATGATTAATAGAATTTCTTGCCTGTGGCGCTGTAAATAGCGAAAATTTTCGTCTGTGGCGCTGTAGTAAAAATCTTTGCCTGCAGCACTGTGAATGGTGAAAATTTTTGCCTGTGGCGCTGTAAACAGTCGAGATTTTTGCCTGCGGCACTATAAACAGTGAAAGTTTTTGCTTGCGGCACTATAAATAGTGAAATATTTGCCTATCCTTACAAATACATTCACTGTGGCAAAATTTCAGCTTTGGGTTGGCTTAATTTCTAGGTTAAGCTTCAATTTCTTGAATAATCTTTTAAAAGTCCCACGTGACCTATAATGTACGAAATATCTGTCTCAAATAAGCGCTGCAGACGAAATTTTGCCGATTCCAAAGCTAAACATGCTAATGGGGGGGGAGCAAAAATATTTGCTGAAATACAAAATGAAATAATAAATATAAAAGCACTGGGAGAGGCAAACAACTTTTAGGGGGCAAACAACAAACAACTTCTAAATTTTCGCTGCAGACATAATTTTCGCCATTTTTGGTCTTGAAGGCCAAATTTTCACTGTACACTGATGCAGGCAAAAATTTTCACCATTTACAGCGCCGCAGGCAAAGTTTTTTATTATAGCACAGAACAGCGCCATAGGCAGAAATTCTATTAATCATAGCGCTGCAGGAAAAAATTTTTCCTATGGCTGGCATCTGGGGGGTTGATCATTTTCTCCCAATGCCCAACCCTGGCTACGCCCCTGTACTTCATGAACCGCAAAAATTTAAGTTTTTGACTTTTTCTAAATTTTGAACCGCCTAAATTTTCTTCACAAGCCAAGCGAAGCGCTTAATTTTCTTTTGTTGAACGCAACAAACCGCGCCAAAAAACTCGCATCGTAGCGCAAGATATTCTATTTTGAAGTTTCACTGATTCACGGCGCATCTGCACCCTGCCGGTGCCACTGCCATTAATTAAACGCTTGCGTGATAGTTTACAAACTGTGGTTACGGTAGCTGCCAATTTTGAAAATAGATCACGGATCACAGATCACTGATCACGGATCACAGATCACGGAACGCTAGGTGCCTGATTTTCTGCGGTCGATGGATCCAAGCGAGCGAGCTTCTCTGCGGGACGCCGCTGGCGTCCTGCTGGCTTCCTAGCGCGCACGTGCTGAAGCGTCGCGTGGCGAAGTGCTAGCGAGGCAGGCGCATGCTGAAGCGTCGCGTGGCGAAGTGCTAGGGAGGCAAGCGTTTCAGACGGACGGACAGACGAAAGGCCTAGCTAGCATAGTAATGTAGACTAGAGTCTATAGCCCGTAGATAATGCATTGCAGCTTCAGAGACCGATGTCGCGCAGCTGACGCGCTGCAGCTTCAGAGACCGACGTCGCACAGCTGACGTGCTGCAGCTTCAGAGACCGATGTCGCGCAGCTGACGCGCTGCAGCTTCAGAGACCGACGTCGCACAGCTGACGTGCTGCAGCTTCAGAGACCGATGTCGCGCAGCTGACGTGCTGCAGCTTCAGAGACCGATGTCGCGCTGCTGACGCGCTGCAGCTTCTGACAATGATTCGGGATTGCTGGTCTCGGAGTCGCTTTGCGCCGACTGCTTGCCCGTTGTCGCGCAACTCACGTGTTCGAGCGGATACTCAGAGACCGTTGTCGCGCAACTCACGTGTTCGAGCGGATACTCAGAGACCGTTGTCGCGCAACTCACGTGTTCGAGCGGATACTCAGAGACCGTTGTCGCGCAACTCAAGCGTTCGATTGGATACTCGCAGCCCATTGTCGCGCAACTCACGCGTCCCAGCGGATACTCGGAGACCGTTGTCGCGCAACTCACGCGTTCGATCGGATACTTGCAGCCCGTCGTCGCGCAACTCACGCACTGGAGAAGATGGCCCTACTGTCATTGCGCATCCAAGTGTCGTCAAAATGTTGTCTCACTTGGTGCTGAACCTCTGCCTCAAACTTTCTCGGATTCAGCACTATACGCAGGCAACACTGGCCGTCAACGCGGACTGTGTATGGCGGTTCTGAATGTAGACTGTGCACTGTACGCAGGATGCACTGGTCGCGGACTATGTATGGCTGCTCGCAGTGTAGATTGTGTACGCGCGCGGCTTTAATTCAGCGCGGGACGGCCCGCTGGTATTGTAGAGTGAAGAGCGTCGAACCTCCCCTATAGCAGCATATAATCAATAGTCTAACGTCGCCGGCGTTTCGCGACATAGGCGTTCGCTCGTGCGACGCGCACTCATTGGACCGATGCATGCTCGCGACGCACGGTGATTGGATAGACGAAATACGTCATCCGACAGGCGGCGCGGCAGTCGATCGACCGAATTTAGGCGGCGGCCAAAGACCAAACTTCCGCCAGACAGTCCCCGGCGGAAGGCGGTTCTTTTCGTGTATAGATGTCCGGGATCCGTCGCCGCTGTCGAGAGTTATCGTGCTAACAGACAAACAGACAGACAGACAGAGATCGCGTGATTAGTAGAGAGGATACACAATACATGCAATACACTCAAGTTCTGCCTCTCTTTTCAGGCTAAATCTGAACGAGTCCACCCCTTTTACTGAACGAGTCCACCCCAAAATTCTGAATGAGTCCACCCCAAATTCTGAATGAGTCCACTCCAAATTCTGAATGAGTCCACCCCCACCGCCGATCAGCAGTGGACACGTTGTGCGCCTAGCTGCGTGTAAGCGAGCACACTTTGGTGCTGTGCAGGCATGTTTCATCGGTTCTTGCACACACAGTGCTTGCGCATATGGTCTGTAGTTATTTAGACATCGATGCTGATCATCGGCCGAGCAGAGGTTTTAATGCTTGCTTTGCGTTAGGTCTGTTGGCAAATCGCCATTCTTCTTGTTTCTTTATATTACTTTCAGACACAGTATATTCCTTCCAGTTCAGGCTATGCTTAGGCTCGCCCTGCGCCCACAGTGCACAAGAGTCAGTCGGCGTCGCAGTCTGGCGGGTCGAAGCTTAGGCTTAACGCGACCGGTGACCGACTTCAGGGCGCGCGGAGCGCGCCCTGAAGTTGGTGGTCGCGCTAAGCCTCAGCTGAGACCCGCCAGGCGCGACGCCGACCGAGTTTTAGTGCAAACAGTGGGTGGAATAAACATTCCTCCATCTAGTTCACCTCCTGCTCAGGCCGGCTGTGCCCCTTCCCTGCTATAACTCTTGCGACACAGAAGTACGGTGACGTTACATTGCTGACAGCTGCACTAATGCGTCGGACGATTCTCTGCAACGGAGAGGGAGCTCCGCATCACCGCTCATCGCGCCTGCTCAGAATTCGGGGTGGACTCATTCAGAATTTTGGGGTGGACTCATTCAGAATTTGGGGTGGACTCATTCAGAATTTTGGGGTGGACTCATTCAGTAAAAGGGGTGGACTCGTTCAGAACCGACCCTCTTTTCAAATCCAGGCTACGTGTACACAGGTATGTATAATCCTAAACAAGTGGTTCCAAAGGTCCCTCGCCTGCAGAGAGCTGCCCATGACCAGTAAGCCTCCAGATTCCTGAAGATGGCCATAACACTCCTCCACCACTGTTCTGGGCACGTTGTCCCCGAAGAAGACCATGTCCGACATCAGCATGCCGCACTCGCAGCTGGGACAGTGGGGCGCGACGAAGGAGTGTATCAAAGGCTCGGGAACGTCCACGTCGCCATCGGGCGCCAGTTTGGCATCGAAGGACTGCGACCAGTCGGCGTTCTCCGCCGCCATCTGCTGCTGAATCTGCCGCCTGGCACAAAAGGGAAGTCACGTGATTCTGCCATCAGCCGTTTAGCGAATGCGAAGTTCCCAAGATAAGGTTCGTTCCTTCTCTAACTACTTATGCACGCGCAATAGCGCGGCTGCTGACTGCTGACTGACGGGAAAGGCGCGCGCGTAGTCTAACTGCGACAATGGCTTCACAAAACCGAGCAGAAGGTCAAGCCGGTGAAGACTATTACGGCACAGAGACGACAACGATGGGAAGAGGAAGAAGCGGCACCTACAGTTCCTGGATACTTTCAAACGGCATGGATTCCTGCTCTGATGACCATACCAGTGATATCATGCGGCCAACCATCTTTGTGCGAAGGCCAGACACCTTTCAGTCCCAGCTGAATCTGCATGACACCTTGCCCGCAGACATTCAGAGATTTTCGTCCTACCACGCAGGCACCATTCATATGATGCACAGCAGAGGGCTGCTCGGACCACACTTCTGGTTCAGTTGGCCAGACCAAGCTGGAACTGTGCTTCGCTGCAATTACAGTGAATTCTGCTTGGTGAAGGTGGACACAGAACGCGCGGTGGTGACAAATGAGGACAACCGCTATGAGAGAGTCGATGGCAATGTCTCCTTTCGGGAAGCAGGCATTGGGTGTCATCACGACAATGGCCATAGCAACGATGAGAATGGAAATGGAGCGTGTTTTGCTATTCTAAACAACCCTTTTCAACGGAATATGCTAATGATTATCGCGGCAATCATCGCCATTGTGGGAATCCTTCTGGCACTGACAGCAGCTGCAGTTCTCCTTCGTAGCCCGTCAACGGAATCAACAGGAAACGGTCACGAATATGATTCCAAAGATATGCGGTTGATTACATAATGGGCAAAGAGCACTCTTTCAGGTCCGATTCTCTTCCTAGGAGGCCAAACAGACGGCCTAGAAAAGACAGCATCTGTCCTGTCTTTCGATCCTGCAGAGGAAAGGATATCGCCGTGGCTCCATGGCGACTTACAGATGGGACGGTACGGTCACGCTGCTGGCCACTGCGATGGCCAAATCATTGTGGCCGGAGGAAGAATCGACGTCGAGAGATACTGCAACTCGACCGAGTTCTTCAATGCGAGCAGTTTTCAACAAGGTCCCCAGATGCGAGGCGAGCGCTGTTGGCCTGCAGGAGCAACTATAGGCAAGTCATCTGAAACACTCACTGCGTGAGAAACACAAAGGTTCATCAAACAGCATTTCTTCAGGCGACAATTTCTTCGTCTGCGGAGGCAGAAATGGAGATGATTTTGGTGACACTCTTGCCACCTGTGAGACATTCTCCTTCGCCAGGAATCAGTGGCACTCAATCAAGCCTTGGCCAGTTGCGGCCTGGCGGTCAGCAGCAGTCTCACACAAAGGATTCCTTTACGTGATAGGGGGTCAAAGCCACACTATAGATGGCCTGAACACCTTGTGTAAATATGATCCAACGACAGAAACGTGGTCAACGCAGAGTTCTCTGAATATCAGAAGACACTCTGCCCGAGCTGTGGTCTTTGAAAGCGCCATTGTGGTGTGTGGAGGAATCCGAGGGCCAGAAGGATCGGAGCTATCCAGCTGTGAGAGGTACGACGAGACTACAGACAAATGGGGGGACTTTCCAAGGATGATAGAGCCAAGGGCCTATCACCAGCTGATCACCTATGGGGGCGACCTGTACGCTGTGGCTGGCTCTGGCCAGGGAAACAGTCTCAGCGCCACGATTGAGAAGTTCGATTCGACTACGAGAAGATGGGCCTACATCAACGCACAGCTGCCAAAGCCTAGATGGAGATTTGCTGCTGTGAACCTGGAGGAAGACTGAGGTTCTGTGACTTGCTTACGCCTAGCATGTGTATCAATCAGGTTGTAACGGGCTCTTCAAAACCAGTTGCTTGCAAGGTTCTGTCATCGGTGTTCATTTTATTGCGTGTATCTCCTATGAGATGCACCTCGAAAACTTCTCGCCGCACTGGAGACACTTCACCCTTCTGCCAGTGCCGTGTATCTCTGTCAGCTTCTTCGAGCCTGCCTTCACGTGAAGGCTGTCAACGTTCTGCGTGATCAACCACTGAAGCTTCGGCAGCAGAGCTTTGGTGGGCACTAGCGCCGTATCAGCCTCCCATCCGGCCAGCAAGCGATGCGATACGTTGGGCGTAAAATTGGAGAAGAGAGGCCAAGCGACGAAGTTTCGCGCCCAGTAGCTGAAAGACACAAATCTCTAACAAACGTCGGGGACAGTGGAGATTCTTCGAAACAGACCTTTGTCTGAAGGAGAAGTGCTGGACGAACTGTTGGTAGGTGATGGGCCTCTTGTCGCTCGTGGCATAGCGGCCGACCTGAAAGAAGACAAATCTAGTGGAAGCTCTGGAAGTGCTCAATTCTGCGGTTCAACATGTATGTACGATGATTGAATTCTTGATTTTAGTCGTTGGTACGTTGGAAATGTCATTCGTTTATCTTCGCTCAGACTACAAGAGGATCTGAGAGAGGGAAAAGAGCGCTAATGGGTGCCCTACCCACGCATGTAGCTTTGCACAAGTAAACGACGGCTCACTGCCACTACCTACACTACCACGAAATGCTAACAACACTATTCCATCGTGACGTTACTCCGTCTGTAGATCTCCTGTCTCCGACATTGGTTAGTATTATGCGTCTTGGAAGTGTTTGTCCTCTCCCGACAACGGAACACGAGAGACAAAGCAGCAACCGAGTGCTCCATTGAATAGATGCCGTTGAGCAGGTACAGTACCCAAGCGTAGTTATGTACGTAGGCGATCTTGTGGAAGTTCGTCATTCTCTGATACTGCTTCCTTGTCAGCTGTCAGAATCAGATGGGAATGCCCACGCCACTAAAAGACGGCTGCGGCCAAGAGCTTTTTCCAATGGATAGCTGCACGATTCAGCAACAAGTGTACTTGCACCCTCTTCCATCAACACTAACACATCTTTCAGAGGTTAAACTAGATGAGTTAGTCAGCAGCTCCCCTAATGCTTCCACATCCTCCAGTGCCTCTTTGTCCTACGCGCACAATGCGGGCACAGGATGAAGGGGGTGTGGAGGTACATTAGCAGTGAGCTGAGAGGAATATCGCAAAGGACTTATTTGACGGTTTCTCTTCCTAATCTGGTTCTGCTCAAGAATTCGACACGATGAACGCGACCAGCGCGACCGCGGAAAGAATCGTTGTGGCGCTGACAGTGCCAGTGATCGAGAACCTCATCGCAGCGGGAGTGATCTTCGTCTTCTCGGCAGTGGGCCTCACCCTGTACACCATGGTGATGCTGACGATCCTTCTCAGCAAGACTGGCGCCTTCTCCAACTCCTTCTATCCTCTCATCCTGTCGCTGGGCGTATCCGACCTGCTCATGTTGGTCGCTTTCGTCTTCTACGCCGTCCCCTGCATCGTGACGCAGTCGCACATCTTCGGCGCCCGTTTCGATGTCTACATGGGCGTGCTGTGCAACATGAGCTACTTCTCCTCCTGCCCCTGCATCGTGATCGTGGCCCTGAATCGCTACTTCGTCATCTGCCACCGGAAGCTGGCCGAGAAGCTCTTCAACGAGCTCACCGTCTGGTGGTACATCACCTTCATCTGGGCCTTCGGCGTCGCCGCCTGCACCTTCCAGGCGCTGCCTTGCTGCCACCTGCGCTTCTACTACGACGCCTACACCTGGAGCTACGACGTCGACCTCTGGGGCTTCAAGTACTACGTCTGGTTCGAACGCGTCGTCGTTCTGATCATGTGCTCCAGCCTGCTCTTCTGCTACACGGCCACTGGCAAGCTCACAATAGTCCATAAGAAAGGTTTATGCTGGCGATGGCATAGAAACAACTTCTAGTTCTACTTGTTTCAGGGCTCAAGATCCACAAGCAGAACGTCAAGGTCACGACGGGAGGCGCCATAACGCGCGCCTCGCTGCAGAAGCGCGAGAAGCAAGAGAAGCGCCTCCTGACCCAGTTCTTCTTCATCGGCCTGGTCGTGTTGGCGCACAACATCACCTTCACCTTTCTGCCCGAGTTCACGCTCTACAAGTGGTACCTGTTCTCCATCTCCGTCACCTACATGGCCAATCTCACGGTTGGTTCGGTCGCTAGTGTACTGAATTGAGAAAAGAGTAGTGCCATCATATCAGCCCCGATTTCAGGTGAACCCCTACGTCTACATCGCCCTCAACGCCACCATTCGAAGAGAGACCTTGAGAACCATCTGCTGCTGCGAAATCGTGGATACCAACAGCACCACGGTCGCCGCCACGACGCGACATAACAGTGAGAGAACCATAGTGAGATGAGTATGCTGTATGAGACATGTATTGTTGTTGTTTCAGCTATCGCCAAATTCAAGAGTCGACGGACAGGAATTGGCAGTCAGCGCATCAACGTCGCCGTCATTGAACGAAGCGCACGACAGACGTGAATTAGAAATCAGCATCCAACGACAGTCACTGCTTCAGTGAGAAGCGCTGCGAAAGTCACTTAGGAACTATCTCGATGTCTCGTTGCGCGTCACCATTCTCACGTTTACTAGGTTGTGACAGTTCATCTCGCAGCTGTTCTATCTCGTGTGACGTGACACTGCGTCTTTGTAGATTGTATTCTGTCAATGCTGCTGCACCACATGGCAAATTCACACAGCTAAACATTGTAAGCAACAACATGTACATACGTAGTTAGTGCACATTCTCATCTGATAGCGCACAAAATACGCGCACTTACAAGAAGCAAAAGAACGCAACGCACCTTCTCGGAGCGGTAGTCGGGAATGCCGCTTTCGGTGGAGACGCCTGCGCCGGTCAGCACCAGCCAGCTTGGAACCGATTGGAAGACGGCCAGGAATCTGTCCAGCTCCACGCGGTTCGGCGCCTGGTAGTGAGGTACAAAGCGCGCCAGAGCCATCGAAGCGACTTCCTTGGACACGGACGTTGCGGCCGTTGCCGTCATTTCGCTTCTTCTCGGAGCTCGACAGACGCAATTATGGAAGCTCGTGTTGTCAAAACATCGCTAAAACTGAACCGTTGACAAACACGGCCAAGGTTCACAACGTGAAACAAACAACTTTTATCAACCAAAATGGCAACGTTTATCAGTCCCAGCCGCAGCCGCCCTGCCCTGCATTCCTTCCTTGCGAAGGTGCTGTCAGTAGCGTAAAGGTCTATTCTTCGCAAGTTGGTCATGTCTCGAAACCAATTCGCTTCACTCTATGTATTGACCGGCTGCCAATAACGTTAACGCGACCGGAAATCGAGCAGCCTTTAGATTCATCGTATTTAGGCGGCGTATACTGTTAAGCTCGGTAATAGTGCAGCTGTGCTCAAACCGAGGCGCCAAACTTGAGTGCCATACGGACGTAAGAAGTAGAAACAAAGACACGTTGAGAGACCGCACCGCAAGGATGAAGCGAACTTTAGCAACGGAAAGTGTGACTGTGGTGTGGTATGCTTTCCTCCTGGTCGACTGACAGCAGTAGACCGTGATACGGTTTGCTCAACGACGTCGACAAGTGACGGCGGCAGACTCAAAATACTCGCATTAACAGAATGACAACAAATAGGGCAGCCGCGGAAACCAACGGCGTCAGAATGCAGTGCAGAATAACAAACAGTACAACCGTAAAACTTGTATCTTGTACGAGGAGTACCACGCCGCAGCAATATATTGCCAGCATACTATTGGTACATAGAAGACACCTTGACTTCATGACAAATTCGAACCTTTGGCGGGCGTGTTCTTAGATTTTGCCTTCAAATTGGTATGCTTCGTCAACGAGAACTCTGCAGGTACGTACCTACGTACCTAGTATACCGTCTCAACTCTCCGTGATATCAAGCAATATGCTGTAGCATTCAGCGGCAACAATCCTACACCATTTAGCACACGGATGTGCGTCTAATAATAACAGCTCACTATACTAGCTTCCGTTGCCTGGGACCCGGCGACATTGTATGTACGAGGCACCAAGTGCTGGTCAGAGCACATGCACACGCTTGGCATATTGATCATTCCAGCTGTATACCGGCAACTGCTCTGTCTGTCACACAATAGAGAATAGACGACAATGGAGTGGCCGATATCATGGCAACAATTTGGCCGTCCTGCCGACAGTGTCACAGAAATGGCACTCCGCTACTGTTACGTTTCGTGAAAGTACCTCTACGCACCGTATGTTTGGTTGAGGCCGGTCAAACTGAGTCAAAGTGTAAGAAACCCAATCCTTCAGCCATGGTAACCTTTGGCGCTTCAAGAAGAAGAGGACTATGTCGTAGAGTTGCTCGATGGCTGCTGCTCGGCTTCTTCTGCTTCACGTCCGTCGGCTTCCTGTTGCGCTTCTTTGGGTTTCAAGTGGGAGACTTCGGACGCTGCGAATCGGACCCATTTGGTAGACGCGACCCGCGCGCGATGAGGGGTTCTACCAGTGGAAGCGCACCTCTCTTCTCCGTTGGAATCTCAAGCGTCGAACGTCCGAATGTGAGTGAAATACTCACTCGCAAGGTAATGAATTTTGCTCTAAATTTATTATTTATTTATTTATTTATGTAAAAATTTATTTAAATTTTGTTTGTTTGTTTGTTTGTTTGTTTGTTTGTTTGTTTGTTTGTTTGTTTGTTTGTTTGTTTGTTTGTTTGTTTGTTTGTTTGTTTGTTTGTTTGTTTGTTTGTTTGTTTGTTTGTTTGTTTTGTTTGTTTGTTTGTTTGTTTGTTGGTTTGCTTGTTTATTTATTTACTTATTTATTTATTTATTCATTTATTTATTTATTTATTTATTTATTTATTTATTTATTTATTTATTTATTTATTTATTTATTTATCTATTTGTGTTGATTGATTTATCTATTTATTTAATTATAATTATTTATTTATTTGTTTGTTTATTTATTATTTATCTATTTACTTATTTATCTATTTACTTATTTATTTATTTACTTTTTATCCATTTAACAGTTGATCTATTTAGCTACTTAGGTATCTGTTAAATATTTATTTATTCATAAACTTATTTGTTTTTTCATTTATATACTTACTTATTTATCTATTTAATTATTCATTTATTGATTTATTTATCTTTTTATTTATTTGCCTTTAATGTTAATAATAATAATGTCTCGTAAGGTACCTAAGTTTTCACAGTCGATGATCCACTGCGTAATTTCCTTTCAGACATCGTATCTGATGGCGACGCTGGAGTCGCTCATTTCGAACCTACGAGGCGATGATGCCAATAAAGTCACAGTGGTGGTTTTGCTCAGTCCCTCTTGGGACGTCAACAACAGAACTTACGTCATGCGGACTCAGTCGCAGATTCACCGGAAGTATCCGGAATTAATCAAATCTGGCCGTTTGGAGGTGCTAACGCCATCACTGACTGATTATCCTAACGTTTGGTCTACTTTGCACGTGGATGGAAACGACTCGCTCACTCGAGTGAAGTGGCGAACGAAACAAGTGCTGGACTACGCCTTTCTGATGACGCACTGTTTGGACAAGGCGCCGTATTACATGGTGAGACCTCCAGATTACTTTCAGTTGGCCTGGCTAGTAGGTACACACTGTACGGTTACCTGAGTGTGAGTAAGCAGAGACACCAAGGTTTTAGCAACATCCAAGCCTTCTAAAATGCAAACCGTCCAATAGAGAGTATCACTAGGGTGTATGTTGTAATGAACGCAGACTGACATCAACTACACCAGAATTCCTGTCAAATCGTCTTTTACTCTTACAGCAACTGGAAGACGACGTGGTCACCATAGCCGGCTGGGCGAGCGAGGTCGAAGCCATGATCAGACGATTCAATCGCTCCGAGTGGCACATGTTGGAGTTCGCCTCGCTCGGCTTCATCGGCAAACTGTTCGCAAGAGAGGAGCTTAGACAGCTCATTGGCTTCATGACGCTCTTCTACACATCCAAGCCTGTGGACTGGCTGCTGGAAGATTTCTTCGCCGTCAAATACTGCTCTGGACGCATGACTCCGAGGGAGTGCCAGCAGGTGAGCTTGACGTTACGCAAGTCCCAAAAGTCCGTCGCATGCTGCACGCGGTACTACAGTAATGCAGGTAGGTATGCAAAAGACCAATGTAACGCGAAACCTCCCTCCAATAAGTGACTCTGTAGGCACCCCCCCCCCCCCCTAGAGGGGAGTTTGAAGTAATATGCGACCCCTCCCCCCCCCCCCCCCCCCCTTTCTAATAAGGGCCCCACCCCCTAGCGGGGAAGGGGCTGTTGACATAATTCGAGTGTCGACCAGATTGCTTATTGGAGGTTTTACGGTACGCAAGTTCTCAAATAAGCACCTCTCCTGACTACGGCAATGGTCGCCATCCGTCGAAAGTGGAGAAATGAGGGGTGGAGGGGGGGGGGGGGAGATTATTGGACGATTTACGGTATGCATGTACATCGAAGATTGAAACATACAGCATGCTATGTTCAGAAGAAGAACACGTTGATCAAACGTCGGCGCATCAGTCTATTTCAACACGTCGGAAGGTTCTCTTCGCTCGAAGGAACTCTGAATAAACTGAAGGAGAAGAGGTTTGGGCCGCAGCCGATTGGGCGAACAAAGATGTGATCGCTTAGTATATGCGTGATTCGTGTTTCAGATGGCTACCCCATAATAGTATACAATCGGGTTTGTCGAGAGAGCTTTGTAGTGACTGGCTTCGAATGGTGTACCTACATGTTTTCATTTCACGTCGTCAGGAATTCCACATTAGTAACTCCCGACCAGTCTATCATATCAAATAGTGAACTTCCCGTAGCACTACACAGTGGAGCGTCCTGAACAAAATGCAGCCTCGCTACTGTGGATTTACTTACCCTTTGTGCTGGTTGTTGTTGTCTATGGAAAGTGCACTCTGTCGCTCGTAACGTTTGTCGCTCGCCGCGCAGATCTTTCGGCATTATCTGACCGGAGGCCGCCGTCGGCCGTTATCGAAGCAAAGTGCAGAGTGGCGTCAGCGACAAACGGGCGCAGGTTCCTTCCACTCAGCGGCTTTGACAGATTGCGATTCGGCACGTAGCAGTGCGAGCGAGCGTGGCATCTGAGTACTCCACAGTTTCGTGTCAACTCCCCAAGCGTATCCAAAGTGAAAATGGCGTATCACGAAGTGGAGAAGTACGTCTACGAAGGGGCGCACAGTCTGAGCGCGGCGGAAGTCAGTCGCTTCAGTCGGCAGCTGCTGGTGCCCGAGTTGGGGCCGGTCGGACAGCAGGCACTCAAGGACGCCAAGGTGCTCGTCGTCGGCGCCGGTGGGGTTTTGGCTTGTCCACATGAGCGTTGTCTGCTAATGGCGCACTAAGTTTGGCAAATCACTTAGCTTAGGTACCTGTCCGCCACATTTGCGTGGCGTTTGGATTACGGCAGTACTGTGTTGACTTGGTCCAGGGAAAGCTTTGAACTCGAACTTGAAATAGTAGTGGAACTCCGCACTCTTTTTGAGGCGGTCTCGGCTGCCCAGTCGCCATCTACCTGGCCGCCGCCGGTGTGGGTCATCTGGGAATCGTGGATCACGACGACGTCGAGCTCAACAACCTGCATCGACAGGCGAGACACTTTTTTGTCATTGTGTGTCCTCTTTCTTTTAAACATTCTGTTCCATTCTGTAAGCTTCTCTTCACAGGTGCTTCACACCGAGGCTGGAGTGGGCCAATCCAAAGCGCAATCGGCAGCGGACGCAGTGCACAGAATCAACTCTGCCGTCAAGTGCGACGTCTTCAAGGAGCAGTTCCTCAACTCGAACGCCCTGGAGATCGCCAGACGGTTCGACGTCGTCGTCGACTGCAGCGACAACGCGCCCACGCGGTGCGCAGTTGGCGACTAAGAGTGTTTACGCATGTGCCACTGCTTATGTGTTCAAAGTACACAACTGACACTGATTGTTCAATGTCCATTCAGTTATCTTGTCAACGACGCGGCTGTAATCGCGGGCAAGCCACTGGTGTCGGGCAGCGCCCTCAAGTGGGAAGGACAGTTCACCGTCTACCACGAGAAGGCCGACAGCCCCTGCTACAGGTGGGTCAGGTGGAAATAACGATTACGGTAGTTCTAAGTTAAGGGATCGCGATACGGTCGCACAGACGGGAAAGAAGTGCAAAAGTGGGATGCCCTCGGTTTGGCACTAACTCATTAGTGTCACGTCCCGGTGGCAACAGTAGTTAGTCGGGGTTTTCGCCCACAACGCGTTGTCGAAAAGGTTGTCTAGCGGCCGACATAGTTAGGCGAATCAGTCGCTCGGCTAACCTAAGTGCCGACAACCCAGATGAGTTGGTGACTCAACTGACCAGGCCCCTCGATTATCCTAGCGTCCATAAAGATGATTGGTCTGTGCGGCCGGGAATGACGGGGGTATATAATGAGCTAAATATAGTGTCAGCCAACAGTATTAGTGTCGGCCCGGGAAGACGACTGCGAGGGTGGGGGGGGGGGGGAGGGCGTAGAACGGACCCCCCCCCCCCGCGTAGATCCGCTACTAGGTTGACTTGACCGTATCACTTCTGAAGTAACAATCCGTACTTATCCCTGCAGGTGCATCTACCCCGAGCCGCCTCCTCCAGGCACGATGACGAATTGTGCTTCGGGCGGTGTATTGGGTCCAGTGGTGGGCGTCATAGGCAGTCTGCAGGCGCTGGAGACCCTGAAGGTGGCCGCCGGCATCGGCTCTTCTTATGACAAGAGGCTCTTCGTCTTCGATGGAATGGTGAGGAGACGTGAGAGATGGAGAGAGGAGTGACGTGCATCTACATACAATACCGTAATGCTCTAATAAGCCCTCCCTCTCGAATATGCCCCCACCCTCCGATAGTACCCCCACCTAGAGGGAGGTTGAAAATAATCCCCCCCCCCCTCGAAAGCTTATTAGAGTGTGTGCGGTATGTAGCCTGGGGAAACACCTGAGTATGTACCTGTACCTTGGCTACATTGAGCACTGTTGACTCTATTCACAGCTGGGCGAGACGCGCAAGGTGCAGCTGCGGGGGCGCTCGGCCGACTGCGCCGTCTGCGGCGACCGTCCCACCGTCGTCGATCCTTCCACTGTCGACTACGAGCAGTTCTGCGGCGTCGGCTTCTGCGACAAGCGCCGTCGGTGGAAGCTGCTGCCTATGGAAGAGCGCGTACTGCCCAAAGATTTGGTGGCCAACGGGCAGAAGTTCCATTTGGTGGTGGACAACCGGGCGCCGCACCAGTTTGCCATTGGTCACTGGAAGGGCATCGTGCACTTCGACTTGGACGACGCCGTCGCCGCCGACGCGCCCGAGATCCAGCGCCGATTGGGCTTGAGCGGAAGGGAAGAAGAGGACAGCAAAAAGGAAATTCTGATGGTCTGCCACACGGGAAATCGATCGCAGAAGACCATACTCGAAGTGAGAAAGAAGCTGACGGAAGCAGGATGTCCCCTGCCCAAGATGAAGGACATGGCGGGCGGCATGGACGACTGGTCGAAGCAGATCGACGACACTTGCCCTAGATACTGAGCTTTGGGAACAGCGCACGAGAGTTTGTTGTTGTTGTTGTTGTGGGTGTGGTTGGCGCGGCGTTGTTGGGTTCTTTTCCGTTGCTTTCTTGCGTTACGGCGGTCTTTCAGCCACTTGTTTCGCTATGGTAACTCGATACCTTCTCAAGCATTTGACAACAACTCTTCTATGATCGTTTTGCTAGAGGGGGTATTCGCGTCTGTTGCAATTTCAAGATGTGCAACCAACCACACCCTTCCCCCCGCCCCCCCCCCCCGTAATTGTCCATGCATGATGGCCTAACGAGTTGGTACGTCGCGCACCAAAATTTATTTTTATATACAAGTCAACGTCTTCCAAGGGAGGTATCTATAAAAACGCAATATTTGTCGAATCATCACAATTGTAGAGTTGTAGTAGGTATGTACCATCCGCAACACCAGTGCGTGTTTGCAAAGGACGTACAACACCAAACGCCGGCCGAAGTCTGTGCACTTGATTACAGTAATCCCTCTCAGCGAATTTTCGAATCCGATACCACAGTAACATTCGCTGCTTCGTATGACAACGTGGGATCACCGTTTATTGGATAAGCCAAGACTCGGCCCCGCGATTGGTCGATTCAAAATAACTGGCGACATATTTCAAAGTTTCGCTCACTAACTTGCTACTGTAACGCAATTGACGCTCTGCGGATAAAGTAACGTGAAATTCTCGCAATGGCGCTGAAGGTTGACCATTTTCCCGAAATTTCGGTAGAATTTGGCTAAGATTGACCACACAAGCAAATATCCGTCCTTCATTCTCGAATACAACCCCGAAAATTGTGAGAAGTTCTAGTCTACGTCATTACTACCGTAACCCTAGCGTTAGAAACCATTCCAATTTCTCGGTGAATCGTATTATGCGCAGAACAGATCCATATCTTTGGGCGCCATTTTGAGTGACTTCACAACAGTCTATCAGTTCTGGACTTTTGTTGATTTTGTTTTGAGAGGGGAAGAAAGTGTTCGGGAGAGAGAAGAGAATTTTTAGAAGTTTCTTTGTTTTCAACAAAAACATTTAGCAAAGCCAAGAAAATGAGCGGCGCCACCTGCTACGAGTGCAACGAGGTGGCAAGATTACTAGATTCCACAAATTACCACTACAAGTCATCCTGTATTTTCATGAAATATGAATAGATTTGCCGCAGTTTCCTATTTCTACACATTTTTGTTCATTCGTAGGTCGGTCACATGGCGCGCGACTGCCCCAAGCGACAAGGAGGCGGCGGGGGCGGCTTCAGAAGCAGACAAGGCGCGAAATTCTCAATTTTTGCCTCGATTTTCCCAATGAAACTCAAAATTCCAATTCTGCTACAGGGTGCTTCACCTGCGGAGGAGACCACATGGCTCGCGACTGTCCCCAGGGTGGCGGCGGCGGATTCCGTTCGGGAGGCGGCGGCGGTGGAGGAGGCGGAAACGTGAGCAGTTTTGTAAATTTATGGAAGTAATACTTTGTCACGGTTGGTTATTGTTGCGTTCGTTTTTGCGACCCTTTTGATTCGACTGGTTTCGCCGCCGGTTTTGCAATTCGCACGCGAACTTTCACACTATTTGCACCGTGCGCGCGCGCGCCAACTTTTGCAAAGTGCTGCCGATCTGCCTTTTTCGGAGGATCTTTTGCCCATAGTTTTGATTGGGGGGGGGGGGGGGGGGGGGGGGGGTCTCGGGACCAGTGAACAGCTTTTTAGAATGGCCAAAAATACGCTAAAAATCACCTTAATTTGGTCAAAAACACGCTAATTTGTGCATAAATAGACGAAATATAGCGCCGCAGGCGAAAATTTGGACAAAATAGGGCCAAAAACTACCAAAAATACAAGAAAATTTCCTAAATTTCCGGATTTTTTTCCGCATTTCCGATGCCAGGGGGGGAGTATCAGTGAAAAGTCCACTAGAGGCCAGGGCCAGAGGGGGGGGGGTTTCCCCCCCCCCCCCCCCCCCCCCCCCCCCGCCTGCACCTATGTAAGGCGTCCAATTTGACACGATACAGTAAGTTGTGCAGCGAAACGTCAAAAAAGTTGTGCGCTTTCTGGGCGTTTATGTTGACTAGATGAATAGCGCAACAATCTATCGTAAGGCGTCATTGCGACACTGCGTGTAGTTGTTGAATAACTTGATATTGATCGCGTCAATGCAGCAAGTATAATCGTTCTAAAAGCAAATTTGCTGAAACTGGTGGATGCGTGTCTATCTGAAGAAAACCCGTTCCGGCCCAAATGGGAACGGAACGGAAAGAAATTTTTATTTTGCTGGGTTTTTCGTGTTTGTCCCGAAATTTCCTAGCAAGGTCAAAAGTGAAAAATTTCGGTGGGTTTTTTTGCAAAATTTTTTAAACTCTCGTTGGGTTTTTTTTGTCTCCACATCCTGGCGGCCGAAATGCGAAAAACCGAACAAGTCCTATCGCGCCCACCAAAACTAGCAAGTTAGACTAGATGAATTACTGTTGTGTTCCACAGATTCGCGCCGCGGCCACGGTTCGGCAAACAAAATTCCCAACAAGAGCAAAATTATTTTTGGCAGTTTTTATTCAGTGAAAAATCTTGCAAGGAAATTTCCGAAAGATTTCGTTCAAAAAATTCCAACCAACAGCTCGTGCAACGGGTCTTCTTCAGCTATTCCAAATCGACTTGCCGCGTTTGAAAGTTGAACGAAATCTCATCTTGTCTTCTTCGGTATGTTGCCAGCAACTTATGACAAGCTGAACGACGTTCTCAGCAGAGTGGAAGTGCCAGATTCCGGTGTCAAAGTTCCTCGCAAACGTCCGTATTGCTCTGAAGACCCTTGTAATGGGAAAAGAAGCTTCGCGCTCTGTTCCGCGCGAGACCTGTGGGTTGCCACGCGCAAGACGGCGCCCGTGGAGCGTCATTTTCACGAAATCGTAGTGCCAGACGTTCCGTGTATATTCTATTTGGATTTGGACTACTGGAGAACTCGTAATACGCATTTGGAGAGCTGTGAAGGCTGTGAACTCATTGACAGAGTCCTACGGTGCTTTGAGACCATTGGGGAGGAAATTCTGAGTCTGTGGCTTTGTTGACCTAGAGTGCTCAGTTTCGACGTCTATATTTACACCTTCAGACGGCCCGTTTCGCTTGACAGACAGGCGAGTTCTCGTGTCACACAGGGCTGACAAGTTCAGCGTTCATGTGGTCTCAGGGATCAATGGCAACAAACTTTTCGCCTCAGTAGCAGAGTTGGGCAGATTTATGGAAGAGGTCACTTCACGAGTTCAGACAGAAACCCGGTATTGAAAGACCAAGAGATCAGCCTTGAGTATGAATAGTGATATCGACCAACTATGTTGACGCGCGTCGCTTCAGTTGGCTGGACTTCTTCGTCTACGATGCCAGGGGTCACAGGGTGCCTCTGTGGGATACTGGTGTCTATGCCAAGAACCAGCACTTCGGAATGTGGGGATCGTCCAAGTTTGGTCAGAGCGCCACATTGCTCAGACCTGAGCAGGACCCCAGGGATGAAGGTGCTCGCGTATGACCATTCCGTTAAGTGGATGAAACCATTTTATCTACGCACTGGTTGAAACTGTCTCTCTCTGCAGACGCCATGACACTGCACGAGTTCGAGCGTACGCTCATCATCCCAGATGATGCCAACGACTGGCAGCTAATCAGAATGCCCCATCGCCTAATGCAAAGCTGTGAAGGTGGTTTCATTCATCCCTTCATGGACACAACTTGCACTATCAATGATCATAATACCTCACTTCAGAGAAGTCAACTGCTAGCCCTGAACAAGAAGTTGAAAAGGCAGACGAGCAGTCTCATTCGTTGTCCGAACTTTCTGGCACTTCAGATGGAAAGATATCGTCGAATTTGGCTGAAGACGACGGAATCTCAGAGGCTTTTGGAGGTCTTTCAGAAGATTCCAATGTACTGCATTTGGAAGCTCGTTGCGGTGACGGAATGGATACTCCCTTTCAGAGCTTTAAGTCACGCGTGGGCAGAAGGGCGACGTGGAGATGTGGTGCAAGCCGAGCTAGGGAAAAATTTGTGGCCTTGTGGAGATCCGTTTGTTGGGAATGATTCTGCAATCTTGCTATCCATAATCTTGCGATCTCCAGCGTTGTTTACTGTGCGTATGTCCCGCGCTAATGTTTTGAGGTTTGGCAGAGGGTATCGCAGACAGCAACCAATGCAGAAGCGTACAAAAATGTGTGCTTGCCTGCCATGCATGCTAATAACTCACTCCACATTTTCATTCCTCGTTCACACAAACGCATCAAAGTCGCTGTCCCCGATCAAGTTCCCATCTCCATTGTCGTAGCAGAGGTGGCACTTCTGTTGAGTGTAGGAGAAGTCGAACGCGGCGCATTGCGATCCCCGCACTCGACACTGAATGGCGCAGCCAGTTGGGCTGCTGGAAGAGCGCGTGTGAAATGGGAACGCGCAGCGCTTCTTTGCTCGACGCCAGAACGGCTTTACAGCTGTGATGGGTTGGGGTCCTGAAATTGACGTCAGATGAAGTACCTGAGCTAAGCGACCTATCCGATGCGAGCTGGTCCAGAAATGGCAAATTAGGGTCTTAAAATATTATGTAGATTTGCGCTATTTCGTCCGTAGCATTTATGCGCTGCCTCAGACAGAAAGTAGAAACTCGTATTGGTACATACTGTAAGTTATGTACCTCCTGGGATGAGAGGATCGAATCCGTCGTAGGCTTCGTCGAACTCGTACAGCCTTTCGTCCATTTGCCAGGTGCCAGTCAGCTTCAGGCGAACGACGCCTGCAACTTTTGAACTTGTTCGTACAATAAGTACAGTAATTTCGCTCAAGTGTCCCTGGGTTCCCTTTCCATCACCACACACTCCACACACATTCGTGACTCACCCGCTGGAGGCGTCAGCCACAGCCAGTGGGTGAAGAAGAGCGGCACAGTGTCTGTAACTCCATCAAAAGCCACCACATTGCCAGGGCTGTGGAAGGTCACTCTGCTGTGAAAGTCGTCTGGGTCGACGGGCGTCACTTGGGGTTGGGGTACTTGAGTGGCGTCTGTTGATCCCAAGAGAATTGTTTGCTTCGCTCCTGAAACGGTGGGATTTGAAAATGCGCTCACCTTGTAATGACAACATGGTACCTATACATCCTACGTGCAAATGCACACTTCTGACCAGTGATCCCTCAGTGAACGCCGTGTTACTGTGTCTCTTACATATTCTACACTCTCTCCTACGTATACATGAACTACATGATTACTTCGCAGGCTGCAGGCAGAGGGCACTACTGTAAACTTAGTCGGTGTCGCCGTTTTGTGACTAACCTGTTGGGAACACCGCTTGTATTTCCAACCAGTGCCAGTCGTCGTTGAGCCCAAAATCGTCCATTGTCATCAGAGTGAAGGAGGTACTGCCGTTTGGGTGGACGACCACCGAACCAAAGTCACTGTCTCCCCCACTGGGCATGTACGCACGGCACGAAGTAGCCAACAGAATAACGAGAAGTAATGCCATTTCAAAGGTCCAGAATAAGTACAGTAGCTATGTTGTATGCGCATGTAGGTACATCGCAACTACATGTACCACCGCGCAATCCGATTTCCGGTTGCCCTTCCTACATCCTTTTGCATCGAACTACTTGTCATCGCTCCCTTCACAACGTCACTTTGATGTTGCATTACAACCACGTTGCCTGCCAATATGGCTTTGCAACATCGCGCGTTTGCTGCTCATATTGGCGTGAATCCATCCCACGCCTTTTGCGTGCTGCACCTTCATATCAATCGCGTCAGATTGATTGTCTTTTGCATCTTTCCACATGAGTGATTGTACTTGTTTGGTGGCAAACGTCACTGCCGAGAATCAACAGTTTCATGTGGCGCTCGTCAATATGTGGGCACAGCGAAACACTTCTCCCACATGGGCAACACCCCAGGGACGAAGGGGGGTCGTGTGTGATCCCTTTGCTTTCACAGTCGATATTTGCACGTTCTTCACGCAATGACTGAGATTAACTAACGCTATTGCAAGTGTCTCACGCATGTGTCTCCCCCAAATCCGCATTCCACCACGACCAGATTTGTGAACGACCACTCCTCCAGATACATAACACATGTGCGGATCATGGAGCTATAAATGCAATGCAAGGCTATGATTATGGAGTCTCGCAGAGAATACTTCGAACCACAATCAATGATGAAGCAGACAATGAACGCGTGTGTGCCTGCCAGGCATGCTTTCATTCTTGCTTCACAGAAACGACTGGAAGCCGTTGTCACCGATCAAGTTCTCATCTCCAGTGTCGTAGCAGAGATGGCACTCGTGTTTGGCGGCGGAGAAGTCGAAGGCGACGCATTGCGGCTTCACTCGACACTGAATGGCGCAGCCAGTCGGGGTGCTGGTGGTGCTCGTGTGAAATGGAAAGGCGCAGCGATTGTTCGCTCGGCGCCAGAACGGCTTGGCAGCTGGGATGGGCTTGGGCCCTGAAAATGGTGAAGTTGGCCCCACTGGTTTCGGATATTCACAGAAAATGCACAGTGTTTTGAGAATGCAGCAGATATAAGCGCACACAACGGGTGTTTCACAACACTTCATTGGAGATTCCTGAACCAACTTTCCTGACGATAATGAGAACTCGAACATCCAGTCGATAGTTCCGCAATACCAGTTCTATGCGCATCCTGTGCATTTGCTTCAGTTACCGTCGTGGCAGGTACAAGGCGCATGTGCGTACCTTACCTCCAGGGATCGGTGGGTCAAATCCGTCGTAGGCTTCGCCGAACTCGTACAGGCTACCGTCCATAAACCAGGTGCCGGTCAGTTTCAGGTGGACCACCCCTGAAGCGTTTTATTTGCGTGGTTACAGTAACTCTGGCATCTCTGCAGTGCAGCAACACACCAACCCGGAGGAGGTTTCAGCCACAGCCAGTGGGTGAAGAAGAGCGGCACACCGTTTGTACTTCCATCAAAGGCCACGACGTGAGCGGGACTGTGGAAAGTCACCCTGCTGTTGTAGTCGTCCGGGTCGTCGGGTGTCACTTGGGGCTGCGGCACTATCGTGGCGTTGGCCGAACCGACGAGAATGGTCTGCTTCGCTCCTGAATAAATACCGTCGAAAGTAAGTATGTAGGGAAGTGAATATTCCCCAATAAATCTCCGCCCCAGTAATCAGGAATGCCATGTCTGAGACGGGAGGGGAGCCTTCATTGGAGAATGGACGGTACTTTGATTGGAGGGTATCATCTCACACTGGCATGGTGCGCAGTTACAATAAGCCAGTACACTAGTCTTGACACTTCAGTACCTCCACCTTCTGAACAGTAATTGTGAACGGTAATGTCGTTGGACGGCGCGCTACAGTACATATGTTCACCAAGTGTTTCATCTCCTACCTAAGACTCTACAGTGTCTTCTATGGACTATTTTGACAACGAAAGCGCTTTCAGTCATTACCAAGCAAGCACCACGCACCACTTACGACCTAACTACGACACTGCCAACGAGCAAGTGAGCCAAAAGCCACCATCGTCATCTGGCGACTTGCCTGTCGTGAACACCGCTTCGATTTCCATCCAAGGCCAGTCATCGTTTTCCCAGTAGTCATCGAATGTGACGAGCGTGAAAGAAATACTGCCGTTTGGGTGGACGACCAACGAGCCAAAGTCGCTGTCTCCCCCAGTTGGCAGGTAGGCAAGACATGGAGAGAAGAAAGGAATAGCGAAGACAAACAGTTCGACCATTGGTGACGCCATTTAGAAGCTTCCACAATGCTGGTACAGACGACGAGTTATGCACGTACAGTAGATTGTTAATCTGATAGAAAAAATCTGCTCTTCCTCCACTGTTGATACTTTGTATCGAACTGCCCGTCTGCTCCCCTTCGCAACGTCGCCATGGAGTAGCACTATGTATAGCATACTGTCACCAAGGTCGCGTCTGGGCTTCTGCCAGCACGGCTTCGCATCGTGGTGTTTTCGCCTGCCCGTAGAGCGTGAAACAGATTGGCTGGTTTGAAATTAGGGTGCGGCCGTACTTTTACGAACG
Organism: Linhomoeus sp. GSCO2_2; assembly: GCA_030248115.1. Lineage (NCBI taxonomy): Eukaryota > Metazoa > Nematoda > Chromadorea > Monhysterida > Linhomoeidae > Linhomoeus > Linhomoeus sp. GSCO2_2. The sequence continues at coordinate 86 of JASAMZ010004952.1, read as the reverse complement.
CGAGATACGGCACATTATGTAGTAATGTGTGTGATTCAAGCAAATCTCATAAAGCGCAGCCTACGCCTAAAAGGCCAAGTCTACGC